>JACCIB010000567.1:0-122107 GCA_018906965.1 Philotrypesis tridentata
CCAATTCGCCGATATCCTGAATCCGGCGATCTCACGTACCTATAAGTGCGCCGATGCGCTGGGATCTGGCGATCGCGGAGATTAATGCGTCGATGCGCTGGAATCTGGCGATTCTGTTGATTAATGAGCCGATGTACCAGATCTCCAACTTTTGAACGCAGCACGAGCCGGTGCACGTCTTAATCGACTTCGCGTCAATCAAGCCATCTACGAGCCGCAATTAGGGTACTTGGCCGGCCGGACATCCTCCTAACTCTATTGTCAGTCCATCTGAACAAAGGACTTCCAGCGCTCTACTACTCACGAAGATTACGATGTCACTACCCCTCACTGCTGCCGTCGTCCTCGCCAAGAAGAGTTGTCGACCTCGCCAAGAATCGTCGTTGTCTCGTCTTTCCACCGGCGTTTAGAAACGTCGTGCTCGGGGAAGGAGAGAGTGCAGAAAAAGCTCCTAGCAGCCTAGCGTCCATCCACGGCAAATGCCTGGATATCACTAAGCTTCGCTCATACAAATCTTGACGCGCGCTCGTCTTCTTGTTCTTGCTCCCCCGTGGCCCGCACGCCCGCACTCACTCTCTGCTTCTGAGTCCATGTCGCTCTTGCGCCCTCTATCGGTCTCCCTGCTTATTAAGGCTCCAACAGTTTCTGTTTCTTTTTCATTATTGGTACAGGTTAATTAGTCGTACATTGAATTATGAATAACTATTGATATAATATAGAATACATTTGTAGTTTGCTCTGATTTGAAGTGCATTATGATAATTATGATATGTAGTTGAATTGCAGAGTACTTTTTTGTCCAAAATCGACTTAGGCCTAAAATATTCAAAGTACCGTAAGTGGAAAATATTTTTCTTCGCATTATTCCTCATCATTATCATCATCATCATCATCATCATCATCATCATCATCATCATCATCTACCATCTGTAAAATCTAAATTCTCCTTCTTCCTTCTTCCTTCCTCCTTCCTCCTTCCTCCTTCCTCCTTCTCCTTTTCTCCTTCCACATCTTTACACTTTCTCCTTCCTCCTTCTCCTTTTCTCCTTCCACATCTGTACAATTTCTCCTTCCTCCTTCCTCCTTCTCCTTTTTTGCTTTCTCAAATTCCTACCAGCTCTTACTCCTCGTCTAACTATTAACTTATTTTTTCTTTTTTTAATCATTACATATCATTTTATTTAATTTTAATGCAGACTTTAAAGAAATAGGTAAATTACTGAAGGACGATAAGAAACGTGTTAATAATGCAGTGATTAAAAAGATATTTATGATCATTTAACAAATAATTATGTTAGGAAAAATTCTTCTTCAATTTTGAAAAGGTCTTCTTTTACCTCGTAAATGAGTGAATCACATTAAGATGAATAATCCGAAACTCTCATCTAGGATAATATGTACGCGTAAGCATCTTCGCGTTAAGGGTCTGTTGGACATACTGTTATTTCTTTAGCATCATTTCTGTATACCTTCGTTTTACAAAAATTCCAATTTTAATTTTAACACAAGAAAGTTATGATATCATTAAATAAATTGGCAAGTTTTTTTTATAAAAAACAACTGCTTTGAAATAAATAAATAACTCGTTTAAATATAAATTTTCGAACTCTCGATTTCGAACCCTTATTGGTGAAAATTCAAATCTATCTATCTATGAAAATATGAACGCTTAAACATCTTCACGTTAAGGGCCTGTTAGATAGACTACCATTTCTTTAGTGTTACTTCTCCTATACCTTCGATATAATAAAAATTTCAATTTTAATTTCAACAAAAGAAAGTTATGATATCAATAAATAAATTGGCAAGTTCTTTTATAAAAAGCAATGAATTTGAAATAAGTAAATAAGCATTTAAAAGGGGGAGGATTATAAATATACATGTATTTAAATAAACACATGAAATTGTAGCATGTGAAAAGGTGGATAGCCTGTGAAAATGCACAGTCGGGTACAATTAAAACTTTGAATAAATGCGACTGCTGCCACGTTCTGCGCATTCTATCTGACGTTTGGTGACCGATCACGATGACGCCGTATTTACCGTGGGAGATTAGGCCACCATATTTCCGGTAAATTGAGCGTTGCGTAATCGGTCACAAACATGCGCAGAACGTAGTGCCAATATGGTATTATTCAAAGTTTCAATTGCACCCAACTGTACATGTAATAGAATCGCACGATGTTCTTACATGATATTATCACATGACAAATGTGCCCATAATATGTAGTAATATCATGTTTGTCTAATATGATTATGTAATTTAACAACATTGTTTCGCATCATGAAAACTTTTTCTTTTATTTATGGAAGCAACTAGCGGATGTACAATCTACTCTACTTAGTGATTCAGTAAATGTGTTGCTATCCTTATTTCATTAAAAATCTATGTCTAGGACGATTATATGCAATTATATATGAGATTTAAATTCTGTTGATACAATATATCGATCCTACATTTAAAAAAAAACAGGAACAAATTCTATCATGTAGTACGCAATTTTTTTTACGAAAAAACTTGCCGTCCCGTCCTATCATAGATAACGATGGATACGATCTTCAAATTATGCAAGGTTAACCAAAGTAACTTGTTCATAAAACACCGTTAGAAAATCTCTGAATCAATTTTTTATTCAATATTTATTTATTACTGTCTTTAACCAATTTTTGAAGTATTCTAACTCAATCTTGCACTCATTCTAAGCTCTATTTTTGATTATTTGTATGTATGTATGTTTTACAAAACTGTTATTATTACCGGAAGATTACAGTAAGTTGATTAAAGATAATTCTATCTATTATTACGTATTAAAAAAATGTTATAAAATAAATTTCTATGACACAAGTTGGAAAATAATTCAAGCTTAAAAATGTTAAATTAATATTTACTTGATATAGTTTACAGCTTTTAGTTTTAAATCTTTACTTAATTAAAAATGGAATTCTAATTATTATTATTATTTGAGGCCGTCGTTCTCACAGTTTAATATAATGCTTTGAGTAGTTCCCATTGCAGGATAATAGGACGATAATTTAACTATATTAAAAATGTTATGCTATTGTTAATTTCACACTGACATTTAGTAGTTCATCGATTATCTATGATAGGACGGGACGGCAAGTTTTTTCGTAAAAAAAATTGCGTACTACATGATAGAATTTGTTCCTGTTTTTTTTTTAAATGTAGGATCGATATATTGTATCAACAGAATTTAAATCTCATATATAATTGCATATAATCGTCCTAGACATAGATTTTTAATGAAATAAGGATAGCAACACATTTACTGAATTACTAAGTAGAGTAGATTGTACATCCGCTCGTTGCTTCCATAAATAAAAGAAAAAGTTTTCATGATGCGAAACAATGTTGTTAAATTACATAATCATATTAGACAAACATGATATTACTACATATTATGGGCACATTTGTCATGTGATAATATCATGTAAGAACATCGTGCGATTCTATTACATGTACAGTTGGGTGCAATTGAAACTTTGAATAATACCATATTGGCACTACGTTCTGCGCATGTTTGTGACCGATTACGCAACGCTCAATTTACCGGAAATATGGTGGCCTAATCTCCCACGGTAAATACGGCGTCATCGTGATCGGTCACCAAACGTCAGATAGAATGCGCAGAACGTGGCAGCAGTCGCATTTATTCAAAGTTTTAATTGTACCCGACTGTGCATTTTCACAGGCTATCCACCTTTTCACATGCTACAATTTCATGTGTTTATTTAAATACATGTATATTTATAATCCTCCCCCTTTTAAATGCTTATTTACTTATTTCAAATTCATTGCTTTTTATAAAAGAACTTGCCAATTTATTTATTGATATCATAACTTTCTTTTGTTGAAATTAAAATTGAAATTTTTATTAAATCGAAGGTATAGGAGAAGTAACACTAAAGAAATGGTAGTCTATCTAACAGGCCCTTAACGTGAAGATGTTTACGCGTTCATATTTTCATAGATAGATAGATTTGAATTTTCACCAATAAGGGTTCGAAATCGAGAGTTCGAAAATTTATATTTAAACGAGATTATTTATTTATTTCAAAGCAGTTGTTTTTTATAAAAAAAACTTGCCAATTTATTTAATGATATCATAACTTTCTTGTGTTAAAATTAAAATTGGAATTTTTGTAAAACGAAGGTATACAGAAATGATGCTAAAGAAATAACAGTATGTCCAACAGACCCTTAACGCGAAGATGCTTACGCGTACATATTATCCTAGATGAGAGTTTCGGATTATTCATCTTAATGTGATTCACTCATTTACGAGGTAAAAGAAGACCTTTTCAAAATTGAAGAAGAATTTTTCCTAACATAATTATTTGTTAAATGATCATAAATATCTTTTTAATCACTGCATTATTAACACGTTTCTTATCGTCCTTCAGTAATTTACCTATTTCTTTAAAGTGTGCATTAAAATTAAATAAAATGATATGTAATGATTAAAAAAAGAAAAAATAAGTTAATAGTTAGACGAGGAGTAAGAGCTGCAGGAATTTGAGAAAGCCAAAAAGGAGAAGGAGGAAGGAGGAAGGAGAAATGGTACAGATGTGGAGGAGAAAAGGAGAAGGGAGGAAGGAAGAAAGTGGTAAAGATGTGGAAGGAGAAAAGGAGAAGAGAGAAGGAGAAGGCAGAAGGAGGAAGGAAGAAGGAAGAAGGAGAAAAGTGTAAAGATGTGGAAGGAGAAAAAAAGTGAAGGAGGAAGGAAGGAAGGAGAAAAGTGAGAAGGAGGAAGGAAGGAGGAAGGAAGAGGAGAAAGTCGTAAGGTGTGAAGGAGAAACGGTGATGGAATGAGACAAGGGAAGGAGGAAGGAGGAAGGAGAAAACGGAGAAGGAAGGAGGAAGGAGGAGAGGAAGAAAAGGAGATGGATAAATCTTATAGAAAAAAACGACCTTATACTTTCCAGCCTTTTACCTTTAAAAGGTTTATTTGGGGGGGGGGTGGACGATTTCACTACTTTTAAATGGTATATAATACCTAAATTATAATGAACGATTAACATCAACTGAAGAAGTTATAAATTTAAAAAATTAATGTACATATGCTTATGTATTATTGCGATAATAATTATTTTTTCGACACCATCTGTACAGCAAATAGTTATTTTTGGATCATTATCATTCAAAAAAGAAATATCTATCTTTTCCACACCACCGTCGAGGTAAATAGAATGGCGCGTTTTTTTTTCCTTTATTGGCACTAACTTTTATGTGAAGTTCCATAATATTTGTCTTGTAAATATAAATCAAAAGAAGTCTGTACGTATAAAATTATTGTTCATAAATTATTTGATAATTGCTTTTTGAAAGTATTTTCAACAAAGCAATTATCAGCTAATTAATGAACAATAATTTTAGACGTAGAGACTTCTTTTGTACCTTGTGGATATTATTGTCAACAGAACATGAGTGATGTAGCATTTTAATATTTATACAAGTTTACATCATATCCTTCACAATTTAATCTTTATTATAATATTATGAATAAAAAAAAAGAAGTTTATGTAAGTTACTTTTAAAATCCGTATGATTCTTTATGATAGAAGTATTACCATTTTTAATGCAAACCACATAATTCAGTAAACTTTAAGAAAATTACAATCGAATTTCAACATTGTGAAAAATTATAAAAGATAATAGTCAATAAAGTTGTGGTATCCCCTGTAGGCCTAATCCACAAATTTGACACTAAACTTCACTCTATTTAACATAATTATTTACATGATACAGATAGTATGAAAAAATAAAGATCATTCAAGGAAAAATAAATTTACACAAACACATATCGTTGTACATGGACACGGGATAAAGATATTAATTAATTTAATAATTTAAGTCATTTCTTCTAAAAAAAATAAATAGGCATCTTTCGCGCCACGAGGCCATGTTCTTTGTTTAACAAGCTGATCATTTATTTCAAACCATTGGTTACTTTGGCGAACGATATTTGTATAATGTCCTATTTCAATAGATGTACCATGATGTACACGCGTAGTACGAGTTTTAGGGGTTTTTAACGCGATTTAAATAATATAATTTATGATAAACTTGAAGATTCTCGCGGAGGTGAACCAGCAGAAACCAACCATAGACTAACACTTCATAGAGTTAACCAGATACTCATTGCAGTTACTGTTCTGTGCATCATAGCTTCGTTATAGGGATCTCTATATCCCCATAATTTAGTGCCAACTCACTTTTGTACTATAATTATGTTTAACCTGAAGTACTAATCTACTGTTGGTTTCTGCTAGTTTATAACCTCCACGTGGATCTCCGAGTTTATGACAAATTATATTATTTAAATCGCGTTAAAAACCTCTAATGTTTAATCTAGAACCTGCAATAAGTTTCAAGTAAAAAAATGCATTTACAGAAAAGATGACATATTATGATGAAAATACTATCAACGGATCTCTCTCTGTCAGATAAGTATCTTTTAGTTACCTTCAAATAAATTAACTTTATGATAATAGAACATGATTCTTTGTTTAAAAATAAATTATTCTTTCTCTGTCACAGGTGATCCAATGAACTTGGCGTAAAAAGAAATTTATAAACAGCAGACTTTAATGAATCAGTCTTATTTATTACTGTAAGTAATATTTTTGAATAAGGAGTTTGATGCGCTTGTTAAATAAAATATTAAATTAATTAAATATAATATTAGATGATGCGTGTAGGAAGTGCCCAAATACAGCTAAAATTTATAGTGTAGAGAGTTGGCTCTCGTTAGACAAATCTATAAATATAATGCAGGCTTACTATTATTACTAGTAATACTTTGTTTTAGATCATATGATTTTTAATTAAAATCTTTTATAATCTGTTATTGTAATATGTGTTCCCTAATTATCTTGTGTATAGTACAGAGAGTTGACTTCTCGTTGTAAGCCAAATCTATTAACATGAATGTACAATCAATACTGGTAATTTTTTTAGATTAGATCATGTTTTTTTAAATTAAAATCATCGTTAATCTGCTATCCAAATACATCTGTTCGCCTATTATATAGTGTAAACCAAATACAAATTGTGCGCTTACTATGAAATAAAAAGGCTATAGTATATAATATAAAACTTAGCTGTTATAAAATACATTGAATATTTAAAAATGCATTCATGTCTGTTAGAATAAGCCCTTTTGTCTTTTCTTATACATAATTAATCAATATTTTTATTTATTGTAAAAAATTCATCCAAACTATCATAGTCTGGTAGTTATTATTTTACAATTTAAACTTAGTCTCAAAATACTTGTTATAAATTAATTTATAAACATAAATAAACATATCTTTCTACAGAACAAATGTATTTGTACGTTTTCTGGAAAGCTAGAATTTGTCAGAGAATCATCCACACATAATATATGTTATAAATTGTTACTAAACTTTCAAACTCATTTTTCATTTTCAGAAAATAATAATGCCGAACCAGATGCAAATTGATGTAAATGGTAAATATAAAAATTATTATGTATCACATAATTGAGATTTGGAAACCAGCTAGTCAAAGGAGACTTGGATCCATATCCCTCTATAGGCCTTTATACGCCACCCAGTAAAACTAAATTAATAATTACATATTTTTGTAATTTAGCAGGAGCTGGTGCAGCCAACAACAATGGCAACAACAACAATGGCAACAACAACAACTATGGCAATCAAGGTACAGGACCAATTTATTATTTGGTATTTAAAATACTTAATATATTTAAGCAAAAAAAATAATAAATAATAATTGAATCCTTTAGGCAGAAGAGGCACGAGGGCTGGTAGGAGTTCAAGAAACTTTAGAAGAAGGAGGCTGAACCCCTATCAGCAAAACCTCAAAAATTTGGCGGATTTTATGAGCTTCATGGCCATGTCGAACGTGGAGCAAACACGTTCTGACCAGGTCAGACGTCAAAGGCCTCGACGCCAATACAATAGATATGAGGGAGAGGACGATGATGCCATACAAGATGTGCCAGCAGATAATGCTGTACAAGGAGACAATGCTCCTGAAGGAGACATTGTTCCTCCACAAAATTAGAAAATAAAAAATAAAATGAAGAAAAAAAATTGAAAAATTATTCTTATTTATTTATAAGAAAAAAATTAATTTACTCAACACTTAAGCTGTGCAGGTATTCTAGATTTAATATCCAAATTATTATATCCATCCATGCTGATTATTGTGTAAAATTGCTGTTTCATAAAGCAAGATGAATATTCGTAACACTTCACTAGCTTGTCACATTACAAGAAAATTATTTCCTTATTAATCTGAAAATTCTATAAATCTTTTCTTCGATTCTTGAACGATGAAAATAGAACACTCACTAGCTGGTCATAAGGATCCCTTTCGATTCATAGCCTGAGAGTCTACCTCCCAGGAGACGATAGGAAAAGTTAATAATTATTCATATCCATTTCAACCACTGCACAAATTTCCAGCATGAAAGATAAATATTCTTAAAACTTCACTAGCTTATCACATCACATAATAGTAATTTCCTTATATAATCTGAAAATTCTATAAAAATTTTCTTCCATTCCTGAACAATAAAAATAAAACACTTTCACTAGCTGGTCATAAGGATTCCTTTCGATACATAGCCTGAGAGTTTACCTCCCAGGAGACGAAAGGAAATTTAATAATTATTCATATCCATTTCAACAACTGCACAAACTTCTAGCATGAAAGATAAATATTCTTAACACTTCATTAGTTTGTCACAACGCAAAATAGCTATTTTCTTATATAATCTGAAGATTCTGTAAAAATTTTCTTCGATTCTTGAACGATGAAAATAAAACACTTTCACTAGCTGGTCATAAGGATCCCTTTCGAGACACAGCCGGAGAGTCTACCTCCCAGGAGACGAAAGGAAAAGTTAACAATTATTCACAAGAAGATCAGCAATCGAGGAATATAGTAAACGCACTTAACCAGCTTGTCACATCACAAAATACTTATTTCCTCATATAATCTGAAGAATCTGTAAAAATTTTCTTCAATTCTGGAACAATGTTAATATAATAGTTTCACTAGCTTGTCATGAGCACTTATAAACTGAGAATTCTGCACAAACTTTCTTGATACTTAAATGATGAAAACACAACACTTTCACTAGCTGGTCATAAGGATCCCTTTCGAGACACAACCGGAGAGTCTACCTCCCAGGAGACGAAAGGAAAAGTAAAAAATGTTGTAACAGTTGCATAACCACCCAAAAAACTTTCTTGATACTTAAAAAACACAACACTTTCACTAGCTTTTCACGTCCCAAGAAAATTCTTTTCTTCTATAACATGATAGATGTATGCCTTCATAAGTTCTCGTTACCTTATAAAACAAAACATTTTTCCCTTGGAAAAAGTCTCGATACATCTGGAAACTTAGTTTACTCGCACTCTTAAAATTGAGAAAAACTTGGAAACCACTTGTCTTCTGAACTTTTATAATAATTATAAATCTTGACAAAACATTTTTCACATCACTAGCTTCTCACAGGCATTCCTTCCCTTATAACATGACAGTTGCGTAACCTCCTAACTTGTCATCACAAAATCACAAAAAAGTTATTTCCTTTATAATCTGAAAAACCTGAAAAATAAAAGGGTATTTTTTAACAAAGAATCAGTTCTTTCATTCTTTCATGTATTGTATGTATATTTTATTATTATAAAAAACTAAATACTTATCTAATCTAGCCTATTATCATGAGTATGAAACATAATTATAAAACACAGTTACAGCCAAATTAGGTTATTTATAATTACACTGCATGTGTAAAATTTTGTAAATACACCATCGTCTGCTCTTGTACACACATGAACTGTATACATGCAAGCAATACAATATAGTAATATAAACGTAGGGCTGACGTCACACGATGACGTATTTCCGCGGAGAACATTTTCTCCCGGAGAAGAATTTTCGCGTTGAGGAATTCGTGATCCCGAACTTTCACTTCACAATATCTTTTGATAGAAGCCTTTTCACAAGATATGACCCTGAAGTAATTTTGCTAGTTTTATTCCAAGCTTTCATTTGAGTGCTCATAAGTGAGAAACAAAGCTCTTAATACGAAGAAAACCGAATGTCACATCTCCAACAGTGCCTATGAGACGTATATAGGGTCTGGCTAGCGCCCGACGGCGGCGTACGTACTGACGTACCTTATACTTGCCATCGAGGCGCTACCGCGCCCCTTGATCTGGCTAGCGCCCGACGGCGGCGTACGTACTGACGTACCTTATACTTGCCATCGAGGCGCTACCGCGCCCCTTGATGCAAGCAAGATGATGGACACGGAGATGTGGCAACGTCGCAATGCAATTGTATATAATATATATGTATAGATATAGTAAAACGGTACATTTGAATAGCATAGTTTTACATAGTGTTGTCGCACGTATTAATTAAAATGAAAATTTATATAGATTATTGATTTAATTATTAAGGTAATTAAATTTTGTGGGAATATAATATATATTTTAAAATACAATTTATTAACGATCTCATAGTACTACACAGTCTTAATACATTTTCTCATTGATCACATTTCTTAATAATACATAGTAACTCAACTTTTTTTATCATCACATTTGTTAATAAAACATTTGGTAGTATAAATTTGCTAATAGAACTTTTTTATAACGTAATATAAAGTAAATGAATAAATTATTTATATAGAATACTCATGCAGGTAATGCTGTTAAATGACTAACAATACTTCGTAGTATAGAAGATTTTTTAATAATGGTTGCTTTACCATTAACTTCGCCTCGTAATAAGGATTTAGTTTCTTCCAAACCTTTTGTTTGAAATGTCTTAACAATATGTTGATATGTAAAATGACTAGCTAATCTTTTCAGCATCGAATCTGTTACAATTGATTTCAAAGGAGCAAACGAAGGCATAATACATCATTTATCTTTTCTTTCTCCTTCATATTTGCTATGATATCATCAATGGATTTCCTAGTCAAAATAAAATCATCTGCATCAAAATAAGTTAAACATATTTTTTCTAATAAAAGAACATCATATTTGGCATCATGTGCATCCTTGCAAGAGAGTGCAAGTAGTTCAGAAGCCAAAGTTGTTAATTGATGTCCATTTTCTCTATTTGGAAATTTTTTTTTAAAAAGGGCCAGAGAATCAGAAAAACCTTCAACAATCTCTTTGAAATCTTCAACCATAGTTAAATCTCTGATTGCTAGTACAAAGCGTGTGTAATCAAACAAACAATTGTGCGCAACAAGGACACATTTCTTAGAAAGACTTTTTAAATATGCTAATACTTTTTCAAATACCGTTCGCTTAGGAAGGCTATAAACTTTTTTTCCGTATTGGAAAAGCTGTTTGCGTACCGCGGTGAATCCATTGATTTTTGTTGCGTTGCTATTAATCGACTTAGAAGGAGTAACGTAAGAGTTGAATAAGTATTTTCCACATTTCATCGAAATTTGCAAAATATCATTTTGCGTATTCAATCCTGCCGTTTCCAAATCAAAATATACAACTAACAAATTATTAGTTTCACACATTATTTCGTCATCTGCTCCAATCTCTACGCAATTCGGAACGTCGAGTATACATTCGCTGAATAAGGCCATATTGCTTTTATACGTTTCTCCTTCAACATTTTCTTTTTGATATCTTAATTGAGACCTTTGAACCTTTAGATCTAATCTTCTTTTTTTATAAGATGGTAAGATTGATCGTTGCCTCCTCTTTTCAGAACGCCTATCAGAGCTATTTATATGTTTCACTAAAATATCAGACCAACTAACAGATAACGTTTCCAAACATTGACGCAGGTAATCTTCTCCACAATTTTTATGAGCAACAGTTGCTGCGAATCTGTAATCAGCTGATTCGGACGTACTGTAAGATTTACTTTTTGGTGCTCTACTGCTCATCGAATTGTTCAGGCTTTCATTTGGCTGACTGCTAGCTGCACTTGCAAACTTACCAGCGTTCTCAGCCAATTGTGGAAATGTTTTTTTTAAAGATTCATGTAAAATAGTATTTTTCAATCTCACAGCTGGTACGTTTTCTTGATCTATCTTACTTTGGCACCATTCTCCGCAATTCTCGTGATTTCCATAGAGATGATCAGGTATATTTAGTAAAGCAATTTTTATTTTAGGAATATCACCCTTATTTTGATGGACAGCATAAGTAAAGCAACGCTGTATATGCTTTATGTGATCATTTAGCAATTCTCTATCAGGATCTGCTAATTTGTCCTTATGGATATCATGTAGTATATTTCCTAAACCTTTCGTAGAGTGATTCATATCAGATTGTTTCACAATTGTATGATCACTTACTTTTTGAATAGAAGCTATACAAGAGCTATCATTGTCGCCTATGAAAACTCCAACTTGTATATTTTAATCCTTGAGTATTTGGCTATTAGTTACAAGTTGCACCGCTCCGTCTGCCTCCATAGCCTTTGCGCTGCCATTAAAATTCAATCTGCAATCGTGCTCTTTTACTTTACCGGTTGCATCCACAACATCGCAAATCTTGCATTTTCTATTGCGAGTGCAGTAATCCAAAACTTTTCCAGTTTTGAGACCAATTAGTGCACAGTACCCATTTAAACTATCATAGGTATAACCATTTCCTCGTTGACTCCACCCCATATCATACGATGCAAAAATCCTTACTATTGTTGATTGATTATCTGTTGCATTGGCATTTACAACTAAGAAATCTTCTTGCAATTCCGGTGGTTTACAAAATACGTTTTAATATATATTAGAAATTAGAAATAAAACAAACTAAATTCATTGATGTAAGTAGATTTTATTGAAATTGTATAACATTACATTTATAATAGTAATATTTGAAAAGGTGCATATCAACTTGCAATCAATATTTATAGCTTATAACTGATTTACAAGTTAAAGATAAGTATGTAGAAATATATTATAATAGTATTCGATTTAATATTGTTGACAAATTTTTAAATATATAATAATAACCCATATATTATTTTGTGCATAATTTTGCACAAATTATTTTACGTACAATTAATTAAAAATTAACCATTTAAAAAAATCAAAAAACTGAAGTAAAAATGACATCAGTTGGAATTCAATTTCATTTAAAATTACTTACACACAATAAGCTGTTTTGAATTACACAATTATAGATTTTAATTTCATTTACAATTATATTGAACGTTTAATCATACACATTGATACTGTCAATTTACTTTACTTACAATAACTTTTTTAAATCTTCAATATGTTTTAAAGTAAGAAATCGCTCCATCGCTGCTGACTCTGTACAACTTCTCTTCGCTACGATTTCAATCATTGGTCCTATGACTCTTTCGTACTTCTTAAATGTATTTTGTGACATACAAGGTAAATCCATCGTACTAAACAATTTATTCATAGCTGTTTCTCCAATCCCAGCATGAATTGAACCTATAAAACACAATAAATTTAGTATACTTATACTTAAAATATGTCATAGAATTGAACTTTAATTGATAAACTTACCTAGTGCTGCTTTAGCATTGATCGTAAACATTGTATGTGAAGTAGCTGGATTCTCAACCTCTTTCGTACTTTTTATTGTCTGTATAAGTAGACAGTCACGGCATCGCACATGGAAAATAGAACCAAGACTTGAAAATTGTATTTGATCATAAATAGCAAGAACATACTCTTGTTTATTGCACTGAAGTGCAGTGTTCCGAGGTAGTTATTATAATTATTTATATTTACTCCATCTGAGATTTCTGTATATATTCATAATTTTTGCGAATAATGGAAACAGCTGCTCAATATGAATTTTGGGAATCCGTAACGTAACCGACACTCTTTTTGTGCAATAAATTCATTATTTAAAAATTTGTAGATATTGAATGAGAAAGGCTTTGTGTTCTGAGGTGACCTGTACGATTACGAACAATTATCAAATCGATTTTTGATGATATTAAGCACGTGCTCAACAAATAATGAGAACGGTCGGAGTCATAATCCGTCACACTGGCTCCGACATCCTCTTAAAGAAACTCAATAAAGAAATCTGTTCATATTTCAGCAGAGATATCTATCATAATCTCTATAGACTTTTTTGCAGATATCGCTACAACTATAAAGCTAATTTGGCCTAATGACATACATGTCTGTAGGTATCTCTGTAGATGCAGTTACTCACGTTCTTGCAGAAATCTGAATTCATGCTTTTCGAAAGGCATGGTATGCAAATTCGTAAAAATCTGTAGATGCATCTATAGAGATGTATGCACGTAGTTATACTGAGAAACGTAGAATCTGTAGAAGTCTCTGCTGATGATCTGCAGATTAATCTGCAGAATAATCTGCAGGGAATTATGCACGAATGTATGGATAATCCATAAATATTTGTGCATATTTTCGGAGTACTATACAAATGTGTAGAAATCTCTATACAAATGAAACAATGTGCAGAATAGTCTATAATATGTATCTGGTTAAAGTTTCATTTTAATAAATCGGGAAGTGGGTCTAACATTTTCATGGTCCTAAAGAATTATTGAAATTTCTCTGAGCAAAGTTTGCATAGGAGCCTAAGATCAAATACCCTTTCATCAGGGTCAAAATTAAATTTGCGAAAGCCGAAAAAAATGAGGGTAAGAAATGTAAACATTTTCGCGAAACGCAAAGATTCAATTCAATTTTTAGAATTTCAAACGCCCTCGCCTTCGCGCAATAGAGAAGAAAAAAGGCGAGAGATTATAAAAGGAAATTTACTCAAAAATTATTTAGATTTTACATAAAGGCGAATAAATTAAAGTATGTCTCGAATAAATTAAAATCGAATTACTTTTAATAGTTACTTCTACATACAATGACGTAATGCATTGGGTGGGAAGTGGGTCAAAAATGCTTCCTTCATTTGCAAAATTCGTTGCAATTTGTAATCCCGTATTCTAATCCATTCTTTTAGTTTTTTTGACACTGAGAATCGCGTCCTTGCCAATCTACTGCTTAACGTAATTTCTTGTAAGTTCTCCATGATATTAATGGAGATGGTTTAATTTACAATTGTAAGCACAATTTTATGCAGAAATTTATTGAACCAGCATTTCATTCACTTACCATGTTGGAATGCTATAGGGAAGTATGGTCGTAGTTATGCCTGAAAATGTCTAGAAAAGACTAGATTTTTCTACACAATGATCTGTAAGTTTACCTTTATGAATTCGTATAGAATCCAAAATTAAGTTAAAGAATTAGATAGAATTTCGTAAACAATCCGTGTTATTTAGACATCTTTATCAGATATTTTTGGAAGAGTCTATCGATCTCTCTGAGACAAAAGTACGTACGAAAACGGTGAAAAAAATTTACACCATTTTTCCTTCGTTAAACATCTATATTTTTTCTGAAGAGGGTGACGATGTTCACCGAAACATTACATATGTCTTACACGTGGTTTTACATGGTAATTGTTGATAAATCATTAATATATTTTAATGTAAATTAAAGCCCTGTGTAGAAATTATCGCGAGGTATTGTAAGTATCTGTATGTACACTGTTATGAAAATTCTCAACATATTCATATAGAGAGAGTTGTAATATTTTTAAAATAATTTATAAAAATTTCTGCTAACAATTGAAACTCGCTGCAATGACGTACTGTCACGTCCAGAAAACTCTTTATTGAATTTACCAGATTTTATTCTTACGAATTGTACCGTAATTTTGCTTAAATTTAGATTTAGTTCCGTACAATGCAAATTGTTGGAAGAGACTTGTGCATTTTTAGTTCAATGGATGTATATTGTATATGGATTTTTACTAATTTCTCTGCAAGAATATGTACATATCTTAGTCACTCCGCCGTTCGTTTAATAGAATGCATGTGAATAGAAGGTTAGTGAAACAATGTCCGATTAAAGAGAGAAAACAATTAATTGATATACGAATAAATTGACAATTTATTTTTCACGTTTTCACGTTTTATTTTTCAACCCAATTTATTTCCCAAAACCTATGCAAACCGTAAAAAACCCGATTACGATACGTTGATTTTCACATCAAAAACATTGTCAGAATGTTGAAGAAAAATGAAGCGCGCGTGGCCGAGAATAGCGTCGGTGGCCGCGGCGGAGTGCCCTACCTCGAGAGAAGTGGAAGGTGGGGGTAAAATGATGCAATATTTTTACAGTTCAGCGTGCAATTCGTGAAATATTCATTTTATAATCCGGAAATTTTTTCTAAGATATTAGTCGGGACCAGTTAGCATTTTTGCATTAAGTTTTTTTTAACTTTATTTTTATGATTGAAATATATTATTGGTAACTTACTGAAAATGATCCTGAAGTTTCAACTTCGGGCCAGGTCGGGAACATTATTAATGCAAAAAGAATTCCGAAAATTCACTTTTTTTAATATTTCGCGAATAACTTTTTTGTAACACATTTCACGGAAAAAAAGATCAAAATGAAAGTTGTTCAGAATTGAATTTTATATAAGATACATGTATTCCCGAGTAAAAATTAATTTTTTTAGTTGTTACATTGTTAAACAAAAAAAATTTTTTTTTTAAATTTCATGTTGCCACAGATTTTACAAAAAATATTTTTCATTCAATAAATACTCAAATATGAGTTATAGCACGAACAATTTAAAAATCGTTGTCCGATTAGGATATTTCAAAATAGCATCTTATTGCAAAATTATTTATCCCAAAATTTCTAATTCACCTCCAAATTTCCCATGGAAAGATAACTTGATCCAAGTGCCTTTAATCGATAGCTTATGAAGTACTTAATAAACGCTAAAGAGAACGTTTTGAAAATTAATATTTAACAACATTTTTAACAACAAATAATTTTTATTTTTGCCAATTTTGAAGTTAGAGAAACGTGATAAAATGCATCTTAAAGTACGTAAAAAAACTATAAATTTTGTTGAGATCCAACGAATAGGAGCCGAGATATGAAAATTTTTTCAATGGACGATCACGCCGAAACTATTTAATATTTTTCGATGAAATTTGGTACAGTGCTTACTGAAATAGTACTTTCATCTAAAATGACCAATGAACAATTGAAAATCTGCGTGTATGTGGGGATCGCTGCGCGGCGGCGGATAATATTCGTACACGTTAGTTGCAATTATCGCGATAACTAAGGCTGCTATTGCAATAAATTTTGTTTTCATTCAACGTGTTTTTTTCTTAGCTTTAACGTTATACTAATTTAATTTTTATAGATGCAATACAAATACGCCAAAATTACATTAATTTTTCTGAAATTTTGGTAGTATGCACAAGCTTTATAGACATATATTGCACAACCAAACATTTTCATCCATATATTGCGCTACCAAACATTTTCATGCTGAATATTAATATCTCTATTATGATAGTAATGCAATTCATTCATACAAAGGTTATGCATATGTGTAGCTAAACTGTTGGTCCAGTCGAGATGCATGCGGATTACATTCCGTTGTGGTGCATATGCATCCCAACTATAGGGTATCTCATTGGCCGATACCATTGTATGGTATCGGGCAATGGGAAGAGCCAAATAAGACTCACAAAGAGGACTTGATAAGGCTATAATGAAAAAAAAACAACTAACGTGTACGAATACTGTCCGCCGCCGCGCGGCGTTCTCCCCACCACCGCGCCGTCCGGCCGGAGAATCGCTGGGCCGCGCTCGCAGATTTCCAATTGTTCATCGGTCATTTTAAACGAACTAAACTATATACAACCATCGGGAAAAGAGCTATCATTTAAAGTACTATTTCAGTAAGCACTGTAGCAAATTTCATCGAAAAATATTAGGTAGTTTCGGCGTGATCGTCCATTGAAAAAATTTTCGTATCTCGGCTTCTATTGGTCTGATCTCAACAAAGTTTATATCAAAATTCATGTTTTCTTACGCATATTTAAGATGCGCTTATTCAAAATGCATTGTACAGCGTATCTCTAACTTCAAAATTAGCGAAAATAAAAATTATTTTTTGTTAAAAATGTTTTTTTTAGTGTGTATTAAGTACTTCATAAGCTATCGATTAAAGGCACTTGTGTCAAGTTATCGTTCTATGGGCAATTTAGAGATGAATTTGAAATTTTGGGATAAATAATATTGCAATAAGATGACATTTTGAGATATCCAGATCTGCCAACGATTTTTACATTGTTCGTACTATAACTCATCTTTCAGTACTTATTCAATGAAAAATATAATTTTTTGTAAAATCTGTGAAAATATGAAATTTAAAAACTAATTGTTTTTGTTTCACAATTTAACGAATAAAAAAATTAATTTTGCAGTGGGGAATACATGTATCTTATATAAAATTTAATTCTGAACAACTTTCATTTCGATCTTTTTTTTAGGTGAAATGAGTTACAAAAAAGTTATTCGCGAAAAACGAAATAAAGTGCATTTTCGGAATTCTTTGTGCATTAATGACAATGACGACCTGGTCCGAAGTCGAGACTTTAGGGTCAATTTCAGTAAGATATCAATAACATATTTCAATCATAAAAATAAAGTTAGAAGAAACTAAATGATATTCCACTTTTGAACTCCATGACGCCCGGGCTACATTTTCACCGTATAAATTTATAATGCACGTATTTGTCAGCTTGTCAACTTTGGATTCATATGCATTTTATACATAAAGTCGTTTGTTAATATCTAAAAAACAGTAACAAAAGCGTCAAAGTCTCGGGACTGACATATTTGTATGCATATTATTTCGTTGTTCAACGCTTGTCACAAGTAAAAAACTATTGTTCCTTATTATTTAAGTATCGTTAAATGTTTATAGGTACATATTTTTTTAATGACATTTGTTTAAAGCGTGAAAATATAAAAAATCGATTTTATATATGTATCAGTATATCTACGGGGTAACTTACTGCTTCAGCTTCGGAGCAGCTTCACTCACATATATAAAAGAGCGCATGATTCCGGGAAGAGCATTCATTCCTCCACTGGAGCTGGAGCTAGAAGTAGTAATACGACTACTGGCTAGTGGAAGCACACTGGGAAGCGCTGGCGCTCCGTAAAACCCTGTATGTGGAGCATTGAGTCTCCCTTAGGGAATCCGACTAAACGCGGAAATACAGCAAAAAGTTTTTTACTTTTTTATTAGAATTTGTAACATGTCAAATTCAGTACGGATTGAGCAGTCAAGAGATAGTCAAGAGCAGTCAGACGTGTTTACTACTCTCTCCTGTTGTCTCAAACGTTAAGCGCGTAGGCATAGCCGCGTCGCGTGGTATTACTATTTCAAAAATCTTCCGAAAAAGTTACTAATAAACAATGTCTTCCAATAACGGGGGATTTTTCTCACTGTCTCAGTACAAAAGTGCAACAACAACTAGTGCATCCACTGAAAACTATAAAAATAAAACGTCAACCTACTCAAAAGTTGTTAACAATAGTCTATTTCCAACGAAAAATCAAGCTATCATTATTGGTACGATAAAAGGAATTAAAGTGAAATTGTATCTAAAGGTAATAGCTACAAAAACTTCTCCAACAAATATTGTTGCTACTTCCAAGATTTGACAAAATAGGTTCTGCTGTTAATTCAACACCGAACAACTAGTGGAAGATGTTACCAGAGTAGGTAATAATGTCATCGAAATCGAGCACCATAAATTAAAAATCAGACCGTACTTAACTAAAACAAAAAGAGTCTTCTTCAATGTACATCCTTGCATACCACACGATGAAATCTTAGCTAAGTTGAATGAAAAATGAGTCACACCTAAATTGCAAATGAGTTTTATAAGGCTTGGTTACGACGACTCGGATTTGTTGCAGATTTTGAGTTTTCGAAGACAGATATTCATCGATCCGGAAGACATAAATAAAATTCCAAAGGAATTGACGATCAACTACGAGGATACTATTCATGATATATACGCTTCTGCAGACAGAATCTCCTGCTTCACGTTTCATAAAGAAGGTCACACTTCTAAATACTGTCCTACAAACGATTACAACAACGACTTGTTCCCCTTGCTTATCGATAACACGGATGTAAGCTTAGAATCAAGCAGACAGACGTCGACCACAGTAGAAGTAAGCCAGAATTCACAAGAAACAAATACACAGCCACAGAAATGCGAAGAAGTAAACGAAATGACTAAGCCACTATCTCAACAGCCCGTAAATTTAAATTTCCTCGGGACTGAACGGTTCAAGAAGCCTATACAAGTAGACAACAAAATGGCTGGGAAAAGAAATGCTTCAAAATCTATATATATATATATATATATATATATATATATATATATTATATAGCTCCAAATCCAGCGATGGCAATCCAGCTAAAAAGGAGGAAGCTACAGGTGTAATGCAGATGAAAAATAAACCGTACATTTACGTACACAAAACAAGAGTTATTTAACTATATAAGTGATAATTACGATAATAAACATAGTGAAGCCAATACCATTGCAGGAAAGCACAGGATTCATAATACAACGGCTCTAGCGATTATGCTACAAGAAGTATATAAACATATCATACGGGCAGAAATCAAGCGAAGAATTACGCGTATCATCAAATACTTGCCGCATAAAGGTGATTACCTCAGGACTCCAGTACCTCTGGAAGATTATTTATGAAGAACGAAAATAGCGGGGGACCAAAAATGCTACCCTGCGGCACTCCAGCAATTCTTCCCAGGGGCTCCGATTTCACCACTATCAAACTACTCTACCTGGGACCTTTCCGAAAAAAATGACTTAAACCAAGAGCAAGGAGCTGCTTGTAACGCACACGCGTGGAAGGACCTTTTGTTCTGCGAAAATCAAGCCATATTAAATTACGCGTAAGAATTAAGCCTCTCAGCTCCCTCGTTTGTACTCGGGTACTGAAAAATGGAGAGTAGTAAACAGAACATCATGCTTCGAAATACTCGGCTCGTGTATCAGCGAAAAAGTGTCCAGCCTTTTTAAATCCGAGATACAAATGTAGTCTATAGTAGATTACGAGTCTTCTAGATGATGCATGGGAGTGAATGGCAGCGGCTCGAGCCAGCATGTTGTCATCACCGAGAATATTACTTGCCGAGAAGTTACAGTGCCATTCAATATTGAAATCCATTACTATTGAATCGTAAGCTGAATCGCAGTTTAGTAAAGCATTCTCGATATCCGCCCAGAATCCTGCCTTAGGCGGGCTGTATATCACCCACCGACAGTTCAAGAAAAAGAAACTCCTATAAATGCCGAACGCAACTCCCTCCACTCCAATCTCAAAGCCACCCAAGCAAACACTCCACCCATACCCGCAGTCACCCAGGTAACCCTCCACCCATCCCCGTAGCTACCAACCTTCCACCCATCTCCGCAGCCACTTACGCAACTGTCCGCCCACCCTCGAAACCACCCAAGCACACCCTCCACCTATCCCCGCAGACACCCACGCAACCCTTCAGCCATTCGTGAAGCAATATAGAAGAATCTATAAATATTTGTGTAGATTTTTGGAACACTATATAAACCTATATAAACATCTCTATACAAAAATTTGTGCAGATAATATGCTTTTATACATCCTTCATGGAAAAAATATGTAGAAAATTTTGTAGTTAATTATATAGAGAACCATGTAGAGAATTCTATAAGTATATATGCAGAGTTATTTGCAGATAAGTGTATAAGAATATGTGAACGGAAATGTACATGAATTTGAATAGAATACCAGGTGTACGAATACGTACAAATTTCAGAATAAACATCTGCACGAATTTGTACAGAAATATGTACATTTCCACTGGTACCTTTCTTGTACAAATATTTCGCTTCTGTAGAAATCTGCAGGAATGTATGCAAAACGTTGTGTATAAAATTATGCATAAAATTTTCAATTAAATCATCAAAATTGCGGAAAACATTCACGTGCCACAAAATTTTCTACATATTTTCCTCTTTAAAAAAAGTGATGGCCTTTGTTGTGAAGCATTTAATACGTGATTCTGATAGGTTGCTAAGTAAACATGATTATGATTACCATATTCATAGTTCAATTACTGATATATATTTATAAAACCAAAACATAACCCAAATCGCGCGCGAAGCGCGCCCTAAGTTCCTTGTTTTCATAAAAGAAGTATAGAAGCATATTATCTGCACAAATTTTTGTATAGAGATATTTATATAGGTTTATATACTGTTCCAAAAATCTACACAAATATTTATAGATTCTTCTACTGGGACTCTTTACCAATATCTATAGAATATTTGTACAGAGTATTCCACATATATGTACACAGTTCCGTGCAGATTATTCTATAAATTTATCTATTGAGCAATCTGCACAGATACATGTATAATTTCCTACATAATCCTATGTATATTTCCCTATATAATATTCTGCAGGTTTTTTTCATTAGTGTTTCGGGTCACAACGTGTATGTGTAAGGGTGAAATGATGAAGGGAAAAAGTGTAGTCAGTTTTAATATCCGATGCGTGTATTTAGCTAATGTAAAACCGCGTATACATGTAGACTTGAAGTTCTCGGCTTCGAGTCCCGATCGGAACAGGACGAGATTTCGCACTCGGGCCTTACTCATTACCTCGGGTGCCGCCCTCGAAATCGGCGAAGGCCCACCCTCTTTCTCCCTCATTCACTCATCTCGCATTCTTATTTGCTCGGTCTCTCATGCACACACCCGCTCGGTTCAGGTACTCTAACGCCAGTGTTTCTACCTGGTCATGTGCGCCTTGCGCCGGGAAAACCCGTCCGCCGTCCGCACCCACTCAGCTAGGGATACTAGCCCAGTGAACGAGCGAACTCGACCTACCACGTTTATTGACAGGGCGCTGCACGAGCAGCGCCGCCGCCATAAACCACAGACTCGTCAGTCCATGCTTCGGGAAAACCCGGACCACCACCAGGTTTATGGCACCACAGCCATAAACCTTAAACTACAGATACGCTCTTGACGGAGGCTCACGCTCCAGCTCTACAATGTCGAGAGGTATCATTATCCTAATGCAATACACGTCTTTTCCTTGAGACTATGTGCCCATCCTTGCATTTTCCCAGGCCATAGCCTGTGACGTAGGGAAAACTCCTTAGAGAAAACCCACGTCAAGGACGGCTGCATGTTCCCTCACAATATACAACTTACAATTACGCGTCGCGAGTGTCGTTGGCCTTTTTCGCACTTAATCTAACGCATCGGCCCGGCTGGAGACGCGGGAGACCTGCCGTTCTCGTCAAGCGGCCTCTCTTCGAGCCAGCAACCCCGTGGCCACAGGTCACAAGAGGAGCCTGAACCCCCCCTGCTCTGGGTCCCCTCCGTTATCGGCCATCTCGACCGGGGGAGACGACCAAGGCTATCTCGCTGGAGGGCCTGGCTGCCGAAGCCCGCGTCCGCGAGCCGATCTCCGATGTGTGTCGGTAACAATTAGGGAAGACTATAATTTTGTTTACAAATACCTGTCGAATTATTGAGAAACAGATTACATTGCTAGTTTTAGTTTAACAGTCTATTGTGTCTATCTATCTATCTATCTAAGTTTAATATAGACTAACAGTCTATATTAAACTTTATACTGTAGACTTCATGGCTTTAGCGTCAAAATATTCAGGTAAGTCTCAATATTACCAAATATTAACTAATTAATATTAAGCAACTAATATTAATTAGTTAATAAATATTAACTATTTTACTAATTAGATCAATGTACTGTTAAATTATTGACTATTAACAATTTAAACATGACAGTAATTTCCTCTATGAATAATAGTTTAATCACTAGTAAAAATTAGTTGAATATTCACAATTTCACTAGACAGCATCAATTGAACTGCCAAAATATTGACTATTAACAACTTTATTATTGAAAAGTGGCTTCACTATCAAAAATAGTAAAATGCACACTGTGTTACATTTAAAGAGCAGAACGCAAAACCCGGCGCAGGAGTACAAGATAAAATAAAAGCAGTTAAAAAATAGAAATACAAAAAATTCCGAAAAACAAAAACTCAAATCACAACCTTACAATTCGGCAGAGTATACGAAGCTTCAATAATTCCGCAGAGTCGTAAGATGTTAGTATGACTCTGACGGAGGACAGCGAATGACTGATCATCGAACGTCCCGCAGAGAAACGCCAAATTCACACACGCAAAAGACGCAATTTATATGCAAAGAATCAAATGCCGAGAGCCCAACCGAGTAAAACTGGATAGCATACACACACAGGAGGCGGCACAGAAATACCTCATGTAATAGGCCGAAGAGCCTGCGCGGCAAAAGCAAATCATCTCCTCCATCACCACATTAGCTATCAATGCAGTATGGTTAAAACGCTGCCCCGTAACGCGGACTCTCCGACCTCCAAGTAGGATATTCCGCTCCAGTACGCCAGCCAAACATCATCGAACTGCTACAACCCGCGCAATATTCACCCCTCACCCGGCACCCAATCTCATATGATAAATTCAGTCAATTATTTATTACTATTATGTGAACTTAATTTAAAAAATTTGAAATAACGTTTTTGTAGCTAGCTTTGAGGTGGCACGTGTCCTCAGCTCTATTAAGCGTATCATCGATAAAATGAATGTGTAACATTTTAGAAAAACGTCTCCAGAAAATAGACGCCTCATTTCCAGTCATCAACGTACCCAGTGTGGTCAGGTGTGTGACGCATGGCGATTATGTGGTGATAAGTTTATTCGCTTGGCGATTTTTTGGCGATTCATGGATCATTCTCAAAATTCCAAGTTCTTTCTTTGAGCGAGCGATTTGAACGCGCTGGTGAGAGTGAGAAAGAGAAGCTGATACTTACAGTAATGCGAAGGACGCTACTACAATAATTAGCCGAAAACTGCGGTCTCGCTTCGGTCCAGCTATCTCGTATGCGGTACGCTTTCTCGACGAAAAACAGTGGCACTCACACGCGTGATCGCAATCGTTATACAACAAATGCCAAGCAACAATGATATTAATCTCGAGAAGACCGCTCCTTTGCTCCACGGCTCGCGCGCTCGATGCTCGAATCGAATCTCACGTCTAACCTCACGGTACGCTAGAAGCTTCTCTCTCACGCGCGCTCTCTCACCAGGCGGCGCGTTCACAAACCCATCAGCTCTCGTACAGCTCTGGTGCGCGGGAACATCTGAAAAGTCAACTCACATGCAAATATATAAAAACATATGTATTAGAATAAAATATGCATGCGGCGTGACGATACTCGTCACAATATATAGCTCGAAGAGCTATATATATATTCATCCATTCTTTTTTTTCATTAGTTTACCACCTTCGAACGATAAAAGCATTAGAATAAAAAAAGAAAGAAACTTTATTTTAACAATATACAAAATAATGTACATAAATAACCAAATAACAGCAAAACAAATTAGCAAAAAATATTCATAAAAATATAATAGAAAAATAAAATAATAAAATCAAAATAATAATAATGAAAATGCTGTTGCCCATCAATGGTTCAAATAAAAAAAAATGTAAGAAAGCTTAACTTTTGAAGGCCGAAAGACAGGAAATGTCTCGCAGACGAAGGGGAAGGGAGCTCCAAAGGTATGACAAGGACACACCTTAGATATAACATATTGCAGGATTAAGTATTCTCTATAGTTTTAAATCAAATACCTTCGTGACGTTACAGTAGACCGGTGAGCAGTAATCAAGTATCCGAAATAGTAGCGTCTGAATAAGATCCGTGCATAGTCTCTCAGTAGTACTCTTACGACCAAAATGAAGACGGTATATGAGCACACGAACACGCTTACAGATATCTGTAACATACTCTCTCCAAGAGAGAGTCGAGTCAAGAATTACTCTAAAACTATGCACTGATTGCGAAAAGTCAATCCTGGCGCCCCCAACTAAGACATACGTACTAGCTACACGTGGTAGTCAATTAATATAGTACTGCGAATATAGTACGCCTTCTTTTCAGTAGCATTAAACTTAAGACTATTATGCATATCCCAGCCTTATATCTTTTCGGCGTTTGCTGACATCATGGCTGTATATGAGTCAATCTCCTCTAGGTGGCGTTGGCCGTAAATCTGCAGATCATCCGTATAGACTACATACATAGTATTGGGCTGAAGGCAGAACCTAATATCATTAATGTACAACGAGAATAACAGTGGCCCCAGGATAGAACTATGAGGCATACCAGTCCTGAGCCTAAAAAACCTAGACACATTTCCATCAGCGTTGATGATGAATGCTGAAACAAATCGCCCGCAGGTAGAGTGATGGCGGAAAGAGTACATAGAAATACGAACAAGGAATAATAAATGCAAGACAACGTTGGCGAAAATTGGTTTATATATTCACGATATAAAATCATTTAGTAATTACAATATATAGATACTACAACCAACGGCTGTTTAATCGAAAGCAAGTTCCTTAAAACACAAATAATTATTTGTTCGAAATCGCACAGTCGAAATCGCTATTAGTAAATTCAATCTACGCTATATTATTTATAATGATGTAAGGACCATATTTACAAACAGATAAACAGGAAAGCGCGGGTTATTAAAATATTTGGATTTGGAACCTTGCCCTCGATCTTATGTTCTTGTGTGTCTTACGTTGCATGAGTCTTACATTTCATCTTACTTTTCATCTTATCTTACTGTTCATCAACTGTAAATTTATTAAATTGGTTAAAATTCGGGGATAACAGGCATAAATACTGCAAGAGCGTAGCTAGAGATTGCTCTCCACATAACCTTGGAATGGGACATGAAAAATGGGAATAAATTAGGTTGAATAAGCTTAGGTATGGAATAAGCTTAGGTAGGACAGATGTCTTTGTCCCGTCCGGTAGTACGTGCAGACAAGTTGGCGTTGGAACAAGTTCTGATCTCCAAGCGGGGACACTTGTGGTGGAACAACTTCTATGTTCCGCCTCCTTACACTTTATGCTTGTGGTGGAACAACTTGTCCTGTCCTGTCCGAAGTCCTTGCCCTTTTAGGTGAACTTAATTGTCGATAAGTGTTGGGTTGGTTTGAATAAATAATTGACTATCAATATATTAAGAGTTTCAATGTTTTGTGTTTTATTTACTCTTTTCCTCAGCCAGATACTCACAATCTTTCAAGTCCTTATGACAGTTTTATTTCGCTAGCATGTCTTAACAATTATAATCTTTTTCTTCTAATCTAGAGTCTTAATAGTATTTGTAATTATAGAAGTTTTCTACGCTTCTATTATTACACTTCTTAAACTATTTTAGTTTACACGATTCCTCATGGCAAATGATTAGACCGTAACTAAGCTGTGAGTTCTAGTCACTCACGCCAGATTTATTGCCGGTCCTTCCCTAGCTAACTACTTTGATCGACTGGGCCCTCGTGGCCAAGTCTTCAAATAATGGAGATTTAACCTATCTATACTCATACCTATCGATACCCAGCGAGACTACTCAACTTTTTAAGATGGAACCCCTCATAGCTGCCGAATGCGATAGGATGAAGTATATGTCAGCCACATTTACTAGCTCAGCGAGACTACCCGCCTGACTATTCGTAAGATAACTCCGCAAAAGGCCCAGTGCGGCATCTCCGAGGTTTATAAAACAGCACACTTGATTGCAGCAGAAGAGCGACCAATCATATTTTGCCACCAGAAATCATATTACCCGACTCCAGATCAGTAGATCGCAAGGAGTGCTGACGCGCAAGTCAGCAACTCGCTCGCACGCTAACAATGTCGTAGACTACTTAACGTATTGTAGCAATCGGCCACCGCCCAATGCTGCATACGTTAATAACATATTCTAATATTATAAATCCATTAATTTAATCTATTAATTAATAGACCTGATACGTTACAATGATAAAGTTTAAGTAGCGAACCAAACATCTAATTTATTAGTAGCCATTAACACAAAAACGTTCAGACTCTTTAACGAAAATTTTTGGATCATAGAGTCAAAATAAATGAAAATAAGTTGATCCTAGCTTATAAACAGGTAGCACTGTTTATGACCACTATAGACCCTACCTAGCTCCTAGATCAGTTAGTGGAGAATAAACGTTAAGATAGGTATTTGGGACGTTAGAATTTTTTGATTCAATATATTCTACAATTCCTTGTTTCCTTGCATTAAACAGCAATATCTTTTGCAATAACTAATAATCTTGATTTTATTTTCAGATCTTAAACATAGATCCAAGAGAAAGAATACTGTTAAGAATTATTCAGATTCCCGCAAGTCGTGTAACAAGTGTGACTTTCGGAGATCGTTTTTTGGATACACTATTTGTAACCACAGCAAGTCAAAATAATATGGATTCTAACGATGGTTGTGTATTTTCTGTAAAAGGATTAGGTGTAGGTGGATTGATACCTAATAAATTCAAATTGAAACTTTAAATTATTAACAATAATTTATGAGGAATTTAAACAATATTCAATATGGTAGAGTCTGGTGAAGCTGCAGCTAGTGGAGCTGCATATAAATAATAACTTCCTCTGATTTAAAATATTTAAAAATATATACATATATATTTACCTACAAAAATATACATTTATATAGAAAAATATATATTGATTGTAAAATAGTTTTGTACTCATTATTAAGTTTTTGAGTCTTATATCTCGTTTATCCGACACGTTTATAATTCTAATTGAATATACACATTTCATTGTCAATCATTTAGTTATCTGACTGTTTCATGACTAATAATAAATAAATGAACTATGCAGAGTATCCAAAACTGAGCGTCTCGAAGTTGTATGAGTATAAAAGGAGAGTGAAGCCGTCAATAGAACGACTGTTTTTTTCTACAAATTATCGATCTCGGAAGGCATCCTATGGAATGCATCACAAATCAGGATGTCGCCGCGCGCAAAAAAAGAATGAGAAATACTATTAACTAAGACATCAATTGGATTTCTGAACTATATATCGCTACCCCCGTACGAAGACTATGTTATACCAAACTCGGAACGAAAAACATGACGAACGCTTAATCCCCGCGAAAAACATGTCCGATCCACTCTCCCAGCGAAAAATATTTCAAATTGATATTCTCCGCGAAAAACATTTTAAGTCCGATTCTCCCAACGAAAAACATGTTAAGTCTAATTCTTCCAACGAAAAACATGTCAAGTCGGAATCTTCCAGGGAAAAACAAATTGGGGGTCTAAAAATTATGAAAAAAATTATTTATTAGTTATTTATTATATATATACATACACACACACACACACATATATATATATACACCGTTCTACTTATAGTTCTCGTTTTTTTCCAGTTTCGAATGACCGAGTTTCACTCTAATCATAGATAAATTTCTGTTTTCAATTTCCAATGTGTTTTGAAAGACTCGCCTCCTCGCTCCTAGCAGCCTTCGTAACACAAGAAAGGACGATCTGAATTTTCCACGGCCTACCTCACTTACGTGAAACAACTACATTTTTACTAAACGCATTAGTTCGCCCATCCGTTCGTGTTCTTCGCGAACTTGGAGCTTCCTCGTTCATGCAAACTTCGTCTTCTTCTTCAGAGTTACCATCTTCTTCGCCAAAATCTTGGACAGAGTCTTTTCCTTTACTTTGATCTTTACTTCTCCTTTACTTTTGAAAAATCGGTTCTACTCTTTAAACGTATGGTTGGATATCAAAATATCGAATAGTTCACATGATGCACATCTTAGTTCATTTACTTCCAGTAAAAGTATCTTGCGACTCGCTCATATATCTTGCAATGTCCCAAAAGTCCGCACGTGTGCTCACAACAATACTCGCGAAGTATTTGAAATACTTGACTAGTAAGACGCCTTCTAGAATAGATTTAAGTTTATAAAAATACAATTGACCAGCAATAATCTTCCAAACTGGAAACTCATGAGGCTTTTCTAATTCTTGCAGATACTTTTGCAAACACCAGTGGTCTTTCTTAGATGTCTTTTACAGATGCAATAAAATATAATTGATGGCCAAAAGATGATCGATGTAAGACAAGCACCATCGCTGATGTAAAGTTCACTTGCTCAATAGCTTCTTGTTGTGCTACAATTTATGTAATCCAGCTTTACCGCACAAAACCAAATTCAAGTTTTACATCACTCAACTGATTTAGAAATTTCTGATACTAGGATACCATTCCCATAAATGTCTTCAGGTTGGTCAGCCTATTCAGAACCGAATATTCTGAAATCAGCGCAACATTCCAGGATCTGGAAGAAATCCTTCACGATTAATAATAACACCTATATACTTTATCTCTTTCCAACAGAATCTACTATTCCCGTGGTTGAATGTCATTCGCGATTCGCTTTAAAATCGTATCCAACCAATGTAGATGTGCATCGGAAGTCTCGGTGTTGACAATGATCAGAATCATGTCCATGTATGGAAGCGAATACGCGTTAACTGTTGCCACAGCATTGAGTTTCCGGTAGGTATCGGTCGATTTAGGCACTACGACTACCAAAGAAAATGCCGAATTTTAGCATGAAATTTAAATATTGGAAATTTCTTTGATTTTTTACTCAGAAACGAAGTAAAATTATGAAAAACGTCAAGAACACTTTTCTTCTTAGCATTTTTTTACAATTTAACTGTATTTTTTTTGGAAGCCATATAAGCAATTCTTAAAAATTTGAATGACCTAATTGATTTTTTGAGGTTAGAAAAAGATCGAGTACCATTTCGGCAGTGGAGTAGATACTTTTGCTGTGAGAAGAGCTATCTTCATGATTTTTTTGATTGCATGTATGACTGCTGAAACATATATACATTGTGACAGTATTTTTTTTTAAAAGCTGAACAAATATTCTAAGAAAAGTGTTTTAAACATTTTGATTGAAAACTGCTTTCCTGAGGAGCTACACATTTTTTAATATAGTCAGAAAATGCCAAAAATCCTGTTTTCACGAATTTTGACCCTCTGCAACTCGAAGGGCCTTGATGGAAAAAATCTAAAAAATTTCAGTGTAACGTACAGTTTTACAACTATACGTTAGTGCGAAATGAAGTTACAAATGTATGTTCAAACGGATTTTTTAAACGAATCTAAGAATATCTGTTTTCAGCGCGAGTCCTCACGCTAGGCGGGAAAACCGCCCGACGAGTCTGGTCAGGCCTACGTCCTCGCTCGTCCAACAATAGAAATTTCGCTTCGCGCGGGTCTGATTTGTGCATACATATATATATATATATATAGATATGTAAGCGGACAATTGGATGCATGTCGTGTGTAAAATATCAGTTTTCTCGGCATCCAAATGTCCGATTTGCGCATCCAAATGTCCACGAAAAAAATAACCCTAACCCCTATATTGGGCTGCATCAGAGATGACTAGAGAGATTGCCAGAGACCGGGGTTTTCATGCGACAAAATTTGAACAGGCTGCCCCGAGAGAGTTCACTTCTCCAGATGTTGTAAAAGGTAAAAGGGCACGGACTGAAGTAAGAGTTATAAAAACCGCAACAAAAAAAAGTCCCGAGTTTCGAGCCGATATTCTCGAGCCTCGGTGCAGTTTTCCCTTTCCTGCGCATCGAGCCTCCGATCACATGCCTGACCGTCGCCTCGACTGAGACCCGAGCGCTAATCCCCTTAATGACGGTCAGCTTTGACGCAAGAAAAATTTAAACTTTTTAAAAATGCAAATTTATGAAAATCACATTTTTTCATGAATTCAAAAATTTTATAACAATTAAAACAAAGTTTAAATTGCGAAAATCGAATAATTTTAAGTTTCGTATCTTTAAAATGATTCGCAATATTATTATATTAGATGAAAAAGTAATTAAATATTAAGTAAATAAAAATTTGTTATTTATTCTCTTTAACTCGACAGTAGATGCTTCTCACCTTCTCTTTTCAGTGAGAAGCGTCTGCTCTCGATAACGATACCACCATTATTAATCACGATTATTAATTAGGAATTTTATGTACGCAAACTTAATTAAGTATTTTATTTGTGAGCAATATTACTCATAATATAGAAATAAATTTCAAACTACTTCTTTTATTCTTCAATTTGTAAAATAACGTTAAAATTACAATAAAATTGAGATATATACTAAAAATTATATTCAAATCTTGAGTATTAGAAAGTTTATCTTCAGTTTATTTATTATATGTATGTAATAAATGTTGACACGATGCATGTTTAAACCTGTTCTTCGATTTCGTTTCTTTCAATATATCTCTAACTACGAAGCCCTTAAATCGCAATGAATTGCTTTGTATAATTAGGATCATTACTGAGAAATTCTTAATGGTTTTCTGAGTGGTTTTCTGTACACTGTATAGTGTATACGTACAAGAATCTTTGACTAAATATTCTAGGAGACATTTTGCAAGTGACTCTTGGCAAGGAAACACCTGGCATTGAAACCGGAGAGCAATTTGTAAATTTAAGAAAGTGTGCGAGAATTTAAATTATAATTTTAAAGTAGTGTAAATGAATTGCTTTATGTATAGTTTCGGACAAAATGCTAAAAATCTAAAACGAACAGCTCAACAAGTTAATCGAATAAGGAGTAGTCGAAAAATCGCACAGCCCGTGGAACAGCCCGATAGTCATGGCGAAAAAAGACGACGGCACACACCGAATGTGCGTAAATATGCAAAAAGTCAACGACGTTTCGAAAAAAGACGCATACCCTCTACCGTACATAGACGTAATTTTGAACAAATTGAAACGCGCGCGATATATTACAACAATTGGTCTGAGCAGCGCGTATCATCAAATTAGATTAACGAAAGAATCTAAAGAAATTACAGCTTTTACGATACCGGGACGCGGCCTTTGGCAGTACACGCGACTACCCATGGGTTTGAGTGGCTCAGGGGCGATATTTCAGCGCCTTCTTGAAAACTTGATCGGCGATCTAGAACCTTACGCGTACAATTATCTAGACGATATAGTACTTGTAACGGAAACGTTCGACCAGCACCTCACGCTGCTGAAAAAGTTAATTAAACGCATTATCGACGCCGGGCTGACTATCAATCGCAAGAAAAGGAAATTTTGCAGAAACGAGGTAAAATTTCTCGGCTTCCTAGTTAACGAGAAAGGGCTAATGATAGACCCAGAAAAAACGCGAGTGATCGAAGATTATCCGCGCCCAAAAACACTGCGACAGCTGCGCAGATTTTTGGGAATGGACTCATGGTACAGAAAATTTATTCGAAATTATTCTGATATCTCTAAGCCACTCGAAAAACTAAAAACCGAGGGGAAAAAATTTACTTGGGCGGAAGAGCACGAAAAATCATTCCTTGAAATAAAACGCCTAATAAACGGAGCCCCTTTACTACACAGACCGGATCCATCTGCGAATTTTATATTGCATTGCGATGCATCGAACACAGGGCTCGGTTCAATGATCACTCAGATCATAGGCGATAAAGAATACGTAATCGCGTACGCGAGCCGCGCGCTTCGGAAAGACGAGCTGAATTACAGCACGACCGAGCGCGAATACCTTGCGGTAAAATACGCGATCGAAAAATTCCGACCGTACATTGAAGGCGACAAGTTCACCGTTGTGACAGACCACTCGGCATTACAGTGGCTGCTCAAGAAAAAAGAGCCGGTCGGAAGATTAGGGAGATGGGCTGCAGAACTGCGATCACACGATTTCGACGTAGTCCACAAGCGCGGGAAACATAACGTTGTACCCGACGCTTTGTCGCGTTTATACGAAAGTGACGACGCGACAGACGAAAACTCGCCGACAATCAGTGCGATCGAGATAAAAAAGCACACTACCGATAAATGGTACAAAAACAAAATTTTCCAAATACTCAAACACTCCAAACGATTAAAAGATTGAAAAATAATCAACGGTAATACATACCGATAAAAACCGACAAAAGACATTGACGACATTATACCCGACCTCGACGCGTGGAACCTCGTTATTCCGAAAGAGATACACGAAAGAATCCTCGAGGAGGTGTATACCCGATAAGCACACTTTAAAAAAAAAAGAGTTCTTTAAGGAATCTTGAATGTCCGCAATGAAAGATAACTAACACTATTTAATAAGTATTCATAAAGTAATCTTTATGAATTGATTTGTGAAGACCCAATAAATACTTAAAGTAGTCCAAAAGTATTCATAAAGTAATCTTTATGAATTCATTGGTAAACTGTCGAGTTCGTATATACGAAAAGATAAGTACTTAGAGCATTTAATAAGTATTCATAAAGTAATCTTTATGAATTGATTTGTGAAGACCCAATAAGTACTTAAAGTAGTCCAAAAGTATTCATAAAGTAATCTTTATGAATTCATTGGTAAACTGTCGAGTTCGTATGTACGAAAAGATAAGTACTTAGAGCATTTAATAAGTATTCATAAAGTAATCTTTATGAATTGATTTGTGAAGACCCAGTAAGTACTTAAAGTAGTCCAAAAGTATTCATAAAGTAATCTTTATGAATTCATGGGTAAACTGTCGAGTTCGTATGCACGGAAATTATAGCATTTAATAAGTATTCATAAAGTAATCTTTATGAATTGATTTGTGAAGACCCAAAAAATACTTAAAGTAGTCCAAAAGTATTCATAAAGTAATCTTTATGAATTCATGGGTAAACTGTCGAGTTCGTATGCACGAAAAGGTAAGTACTTATAGCATTTAATAAGTATTCATAAAGTAATCTTTATGAATTGATTTGTGAAGACCCAAAAAATACTTAAAGTTGTCCAAAAGTATTCATAAAGTAATCTTTATGAATTCAGTGGTAAACTGTCGAGTTCGTATGTACGAAAAGGTAAGTATATATAGCAGTGAAAAAGTATTCATAAATAAATCTTTATAAATTGATTAGTTAAGCCGCAAAGACTACTTTTAATAGTCAAGAAGTATTCATAAAGTAATCTTTACGAATTGATTCGTAAAGTACCAAGTTCGTGTGCACAAAAAAAAGTATTTAAAGCATTCAAAAACTATTCTTGAAGTAAGCTTTAATAACTGATTTATAAAGTTATAAGTTTACATTTATAAGTACGCGATTACACTGTATCTTTAGCATTACAAAAATATTCATAAATTAATCTTAATGAACTAATCTATAAATAATTTGTACGCTCATATATTTGCAAAAAAGTGGTATAGTGTTATAGTGCTTTACAGTTTTTATAAAATATCCATAATGTAATCTTTATGAAACAATCTAAAAATAATTTCTATGCTCGTATATTACGAAAAAAAGGCTTATAGCGTTCAAAAAGCATTCGTATAGTAATCTCTATAGTAAGTATAAAGTAATCTTTTTGATCAAAGCTGATAGTGTATCTCGAGAATTATAATTGGTCGTTCCCTGGTGGGAGGACCAATCGGATGATCGGTAATAAGTAGCATCTTCTAACAGTGTTATAGGTACGGAAGATTCGCGACAACGCTATTACAGATGTACACTTGTATCCACGACGGAATCTTGTTATAACCTACAATATAAATGGGTAAATCCTGTAAAACACAGGAATAACCCTCACGGAAAAAAAAATCGTGTTCGAGCACGTGAGTTCGATTAGGCTGACGGTTTTCGACAAGGCTGACGATTTTCGACAAGGCTGACGATTTTCGACAAGGCTGACGATTTTCGACAAGGCTGATTGTGAGTGGATTTTTTATATATACTCTGAAACATGCCAAACGACACGCTTCAAAGTCAATGTGAAAGTGTAATCGACCCATTTACTTGTGAAAAAATAACTTTGTTTCAAACAGTAATTGATAAATTAACAATAGATTTTATTATAATTGCTCACTGGCGTAAAAAAATTTGAATTTCAAAAAATTTCAACTCAATAAGTACACATGATTATAATGATAGGTTTTCTTTCTCAACCAGTAGATAAAGTTTCCTCTACAGAGTTCAATATCATTATTAAATAATATGTAATGTAATTACATACTGCATAAGTATTAAGTTATATAGTTATACAAATAGTTACGAATAGGGAACAGTCATGGTATTTAGCTGAAATGAGAATTTATCATCCATTAAATTTATTAATCATAAATGTGATTCCCACTTTATAATTGTATATTACTAAAACGCAAACTTGAAAAATATAGTTTCTCCAAAATTGTACCAAAGTGAAATTGGTCTAACTTAAAATCAGGGATACTGACTATGCGTCACGACTGTTGGCCTTAGCTTGCATCATTTTAATAATCACATTTAAGTTATTGAAAATTGCCAAGTATCAAAGAAGAATAGATATTGCAATGCATTAATTGGTCAACAATGTAGGTTCATTAGAGAATAAAGTAAATTTTCAAATATGAAATTTCATGGAATTTAAATTAATATATACTTTTTCATTCATCAAACGCAAATTCAGAGTCTAAATCTTTCAACAGCATACATGAAAAAATATTAAAAGAAAGTCAAATCTAATTTTCTCAAACGATACTCTTCAAAGCCAATGAGAAAGTCCAATCGATCCATTTACCTGTGAAACAAAAAGAACTAAATCTTTATAAATACCACTACTACTTACTAGTCTAGAATACTTATCTGAATTCTTGTGGAAGTTTTTAAACTTTGTCTCCTCACTAGTGACAGGTTATAAGTAGCAGTAGACAAATGCATTACCACTGGCACATGGTGAATTGAAAACTGTATCAAAATTCAAACACATGTTTCTTAAGTATTCTATCGATAAAAGTAAAATGCAATTAAAGTTTACGTATAAAAATGTGAGAAATAAACTCAGTAATACTTACGACTATTATCTAGTACATTTTAATTCTGTTTTTACGCTTAAACACATATGCTGAAGTAGATTTGTTGACCCGGGGCCAGGATATTATTCTATAATGGTCGTTTGATACTGAAAATAAAATAAAAATTATCAATACCATTTCATAATCAAAATATTCTACACTAGTTACAATTGTTTTTAATACTTACCATTGATATATACTGTAAAGGTTCTTGTAAACATGCCAAACGACACTCTTCAAAGCCAATGAGAAAGTCCAATCGATCCATTTACCTGTGAAACAAAAAGAACTAAATCTTTATAAATACCACTACTACTTACTAGTCTAGAATACTTATCTGAATTCTTGTGGAAGCTTTTAAACTTTGTCTCCTCACTAGTGACAGGTTATAAGTAGCAGTAGACAAATGCATTACCACTTGCACACGGTGAATTAAAAACTGTATCAAAATTCAAACACATGTTTCTTAAGTATTCTATCGATAAAAGTAAAATGCAATTAAAGTTTACGTATAAAAATGTGAGAAATAAACTCAGTAATACTTACGACTATTATCTGGTACATTTTAATTCTGTTTTTACGCTTAAACACATATGCTGAAGTAGATTTGTTGACCCGGGGCCAGGATATTATTCTAGAATGGTCGTTTGATACTGAAAATAAAATAAAAATTATCAATACCATTTCATAATCAAAATATTCTACACTAGTTACAATTGTTTTTAATACTTACCATTGATATATACTGTAAAGGTTCTTGTAAACATGCCAAACGACAATCTTCAAAGCCAATGTGAAAGTTCAATCGACCCATTTACCTGTGAAAAAAAAGAATCAAAAAGAACTAAATCTTTATAAATACCACTATTACTTACTACTCTAAAATACTTATCTGAATTCTTGTTGTGGAAGTTTTTAAACTTTCTACCCACACTAGTGACAGATTATAAGTATAGCAGTAGACAAATGCATTACCACATGGCACATAGTGACTTGAAGACTAGATCAAAATTCAAACAGATGTTTCTTAAATATTTTATCGATAAAACAGAACTTAATCTTCTTTATCCTCGCTGTGCGGCGCTACATATCAATTATCAATGGCAATTTGAAATCGATTCAGTTCTTTAATTGTTTTCAAATTTGAATTACCTTTGAGATTATAGTTATTTGTCGTTGAAGAAAAGCAAACTAATAAAAAAAATTGATGTTTTACTAAAATTTGTTGTTGTTTTGAAAATTAGAGTACTATGTTAATAACTTTTTGAAAAAGAAACTTTTTGCAAAATAATTTTTTATATTGTATTGTAGATAAAATATCCTATAAAAATCGTGTACTTAGAGGTGTTAAAAAAATTCTGTTCAATAATTGAGGTGTAATCAAATTGATATCGGAAATCGATAATTTTACGAATATTTGCAAAAAATATTTTTTCAGTTTTTTGTCTGTATTTTCTTGGTAAAATTTTTTTACTAATAACGACTTTCACCGCCACATTCTACGGATTATTAACTATGAAAAAAGTGAATAAAAAACCCGATATACCGATCAATTTAATTGAGGCATGGCCGTTAAAATCTTTTGATTTCGATGAAAATTTTATATAAACACAGGCTTCTATTTAGTGCAACGAACGTGAAAATTAAGTGCTTAGGTAAAAAATTTTCCAGCTCTCATTTATAACTTTGTAACAAAGCGATCGCTTTGAATGGGGTTTAGCGCGAATTTAAGCTCTATTCATTTATTTACACGAGAAAAAAAATTATGAAAAATATTAATTTATTTCAAAATTTGTATTGGATGCGCGTACTGCTCAGTAACACAATTTAATTATAATCTTTGTAATTCGTGGTAAATATATTTTGCTTAGCCTATTGCTTTCTCTAAGAGAAAGCTTTGTATTTTATGACCAGAAACTTTTGACACCGATGAAAGCCAAAATTGAAGATACGTGAAACAAATTTTTTATTGTAATTTTTTTCATCTCAAAATAGAAAAATACAGCAGCACTCGCTTCGCTCGCGCAAATGTCGGGGCAAGCATCGGAACATATATTTATTTAGAACACTTTTCGTAAATTTATTGAAGAAGCATTGAAGCGAGGAGCAAAAGTAAAATATTTTTAATTGCTATTAACGTACTTTTCACGCAATGCAGGAATCCCAGCCTTTCTACCCTTGTAGCGTAATATATACCATAATACAATTTTTTAAGTACGAGAAATCTAGGGCGCGCTCCGCACGCTCAAAATATATTTTCTTAATATAGCATTTTTGTTTCTACAAGAGAAATAGTCCAAGCGCACGTACCGTAGATTATTTTTTCATTGCCATTAAAAGCAATAGCAAAATAACGAATTCGTCGTCTCACCGTTCTACAATATCGACCAATGAAATTTTTGGATAACGCGTTGAATTGGCTCTATTCGATATATAATCGCTATCTCCTTTATATAGCGATTATAGAGTGATATTTTCAAATTATTTGAAAAATCTCAGCGCTACGTTCAAATTGCACGCATACGGCTTCGAATATTTTAAAAACTTTTCACGTTCATTGCATAAAATTTTCATCGATACAAAAAAAAATGTAAGTGATATGCACATAAATTAGAACTTAATAATAACTCTAATTTTTAAGATGCATTTTTAACCTTTGAAAGGTTAAAAATATATACTTTTCAATTATCGCAGGAAGGCAATTTACCTAGTCATTGTCCGGGCGCTGAAGGGATCAGAGTATGTCAATTTTTATTTAGGAGATCACCACGGTAACCAAACGGTTTTTTATGTATTTTGAGGCGTAGGATCCGAGTTTCGTGGTTTCCGAGCAGAAAATTTGGTGGTTCATTGTTTATTTTACAATTTAATGAAAAATTTATAGCTTTTGTGCATTCTTATGGAATATTTATGCTTAATATGAATATGTACGTGTTTTGCGACGGGGAATTAAAATTTTACGGTGTTTTTATCTTAACGACTTAGTTGACTATTAATTAATAAACAATTTAGTGCAAAAATAATGATTTTAGCACATTTTCATAGAATGCGTGAGGATGTATCATTTTATATATTCTTTGAGGTGTAGAATTCAAATTGCACAATGACTGAGCTTGAAAATTGTTAATTTTTTGTTTATTGAACAATTTGATGGACACATTATTACTTTTGATATATAGTATATTTTCAGGCGTAGGACTCGAATTTCTGGGTTTGCTAATTAATAGCTTCGTAGATTATTTATTGTTAAACAAATTAATATTAAATTGTAATTTTATCATATTTTTAAGGGATATACGTGCGACGAATTAATCTATAGGTACTTTGCGGTGTAGAATTTTAATTTAATAGCCTCTAGCCTTAAACATTATTATTTATTCTATAGTTTAATACAAAAATAATGACTTATATATTTTGAAATAGAACATTGATGTATAATGTGTCAATTCATGTACATTTAAAAATTAGAAAACTTTCAAATTCGAGTTCTACACCACAAAGTACCTAGAGATTGATTCGTCGCACGTATATCCCATAAAAATAGCATAAAATCTCTATTAATATTAATTTGTTTAACAATAAATTTACGAAGTTATTAAGTAGCAAACCCAGAAATTCGAGTTCTATAGCTGAAAATATACCTATAATAATGTATCGCACATGTGCATTTCATGAGGTTATTTAAAAGTAAAAACTTAACCATCAAATGGTTCAATAAACAAAAAATTAACAATTTTCAAGCTCAGATACTCAGCTTCTATACCTCAAAGAATATATAAAATGATACGTTACACATACATTCTATAAAAATGTGCTAAACTAATTATTTTTGCGCTAAATTGTTTATTAGTTAATAGTCAACTAAGTCATTAAGATGCCAAACCGTTAAATTTGAGTTCCAGGCCGCAAAGTACGTGCATATTCATATATCAGGCATGAATATTCCATAAGAATGCACAAAAATTATTAATTTTTCATTAAATTGTTAAATAAACAATGACCGCCAAACTTTCTGCTCGGAAACCACGAAATTCGGATTCTATGCCTCAAAATACATAATAATTCTTAAACTATGTAGGAACCTCCCATTATTGTTAATGCATTATTATGCATTATTATGCATTATTATGCATTATTATGCATTATTATGCATTATTATGCATTATAATGTTATGTATTATTGTTAAGAACCGATGTAAAAACCGCTGAAAGTTCTTGGCTTGTAGCTTCCTGAAGTCTAATATTTAATTCCAAATAAGATTTTGTCGGGTTATAGGGTTAAAAAGGGTTAAAAATACAAAATTTATAAAACAAGTTCTTTTTCTAAATTTTTGAAAGAAATTTTTATAAAATAAACTAAAATAAAATATCCGAATATTTAACACGCAGGAGGGGTAATAAGTATAACAAGCACTGGTATTAATTCAGTGATAAATTTTGGACTGAGCCAATTAACTTAAGTCACTATAATCTAAAAATTGTTACTTTGCCATGATACGGTTCGATACGGTGCGCAAGAAATATTTTACTTTAATTAGTGAAAAATACTTTAATGAGTTAATAACGATATTCCTCATCTATATCGAAATGTATTATTAGTGTAACTTAAATCTATACTTAATTCACATATCAGTGACCTAAATAACCGATTATTGCACACTGTATACCTTATTCATTGCGAAGCAAAAATAGACTGATTATGACTCGAATAGGCGTGACAGCAAATTTAACCGTTTAACGCTCCAATGCATTGTGAATATATTCTCATATTAGGATTAGACAATCCTTTTAAAAGTATAGAAAATTGTCTCGAAAGACATATCTTTAGGTTTTAGGTTTCTCATTCGAATGGTGTAATCAGAATTTTCAAAAAAATTGTTTAACTGTTGTTTTTAACGAAAACTATTAAAAATGCAGTATTATAAACAAAAATTGTTTAAATTACGATTGAAATTCATGATTTCTATTTAAAAACAATAGTTGATGCATACATATTTCCAGTGTGAGAATATGCAGTGCAGAGCCTACAATCAAAAATTATTTTTTTTTTGTTTTTTACTCGAGTAGAGCGATAGCAATTTTTCAATATAATAGTTAAACAATCTTTTTCGTAAATTTTAATTACACAATTCGAAAGAGCAATTTCGGAAATATAAAGTATATCAGTCCGAGATAATTTTCTATACTTTTTCTAGGGTTATTATGATCCAAAGCATGGAGATATCTTCTTAGTGTAAGGATTAAACAGACATCTTCGCGTTTAAGGATTAAACAGACTACGCCATGAAATTATTTTTTACAATAGCTAATAGATTTTTTTTTTCATGCTATAGAATGTCGTATAGAAAAAGTTATAATGACCTGTCTGGAAGACAGAAGAGGAGACGGCTTACTGCGGCATGTCAACAGAGTTTTAAACAAATTGACGCAGAATATGCACAGTTGGAAAGTAATAATTGTAATACAGGGCTGGAAGACATTGTGAGAGCTGTCGAAACTCCTGAAACCTTTTCTTTGGCTATTGATAATGATAATAATGACAATGATAATTTTAATTATCTTGCATTAGAGTATGATAAACTCAATTTAGAATTAGAAAACCATGATTTTGAAGATTTGTCAACAGATGATGAAAGCCAGAATAATGATGATGAATATACGAAAAAATCAGATATTAAATATAGACTGTCGTGTTTAATCTCTTCAAGTAATTTTCCTGATATACATGCAAATACTCTTTTAGATATATTAAGAGACGCTGGATTAACCTATCTTCCGAAAGATGTGCGATCTTTACGACATACTCCAAAAACCACCGTAATCACACCATGTTCACCTGGAACATATCTACACTATGGATTAGAGAAAGCTCTTACAAATATGCTAATTAAATACAAAAAGCACATATCAGAAAATATTAAATTAGATATTAACATAGATGGTCTTCCAATAACAAAGTCGCCGAAAACGTGTTTGTGGCCAATACTTGGTAAAATTGTCAGTAATCTATGTAACGAAGTATTCGTCATTGGTGTATATCATGGCACAACGAAACCTGATTCTCAAACAACATATTTGGATCCCTTTATAACTGAATTTTTGAAATTGCGTACGAATGGATTTATTATGAACGGTCGCCAATATTCAGTTGATATAAGGTGTCTAATATGTGATAGTCCTGCTGCTAGTTATCTTTTATGCATAAAACAGTTTAATGGATATTATGGGTGTAGAAAATGTACTATAAAAGGTACTTGGAAGTCGCGTATGGTATATTTATATGAGGAAGAATCCCTTAGAACTAATCATTCTTTTCGAAACCGTGTTCAGAGTGAACATCACACTGGATTATCTTCATTTGAACAACTAGATTTTAATATAGTCCAACAAGTACCACTAGACTATATGCATTTAGTCCTACTGGGCGTAACAAAATTGATTCTGAGTCAGTGGATAACACCCAGAACAAATCCAAACTTAAATATACTACAATTAGACCGTTTATCAAATAATTTCGTATGTTTAGGTGCTTATGTACCCAAAGAATTCGCAAGAAAACCACAACCACTGTTGGACTTAAATAACTGGAAAGCAACTACCTTTCGGCTATTTTTATTATATATCGGTCCAATCATTTTACACGATATTCTGCCAGATGAATATACAAAGCATTTTAATGTTTTAAGTTGTGCTATTCGAATTTTATGCCACCCAACGTTGTATCTGCAGCATAACACATCAGCAAAAGATTTACTTGTTTATTTTGTACGCAAATTTAAAAATTTGTATGCCGACATGTATATAACGTGGAATATGCATAATTTGATACATATTGCAGATGATGCGAAAAATTTTGGACCATTGGATAATTTTAGTGCTTTTCCATTTGAAAACCACATGCAGGTTTTAAAACGAATGATTCGAAAGAAAGGTAAAATACTGCAACAGATTCACCGGCGTTTAACTGAAAAAGAAGATCTTTGTAACAAAATATCTACTTTTCAAGAAAGAATATCACCATTCATGACTCAACGTTGTAATAAGACTCTTCCAGATAGCTGTCATTCTTGTCATTCCTCTTTAAAATTTGTTAATTTCGAATTAAAAGACAAAAGACCAAACAACTGCTGTATTACAAAAGAAAATGAAATAGTTTTAATCGAACGTATTTGCAAAAGGGGAAATCAAAATGTAATCATCGGAAGAGAATTTTTATCAAAGAAAAATATCAAGAATTATCCATTACCATCCTTAGACATGGGGATTTGTACAGTAGACAAATTGTCACAGAAGAAAATATATCTTGTTGAAAACATACAGAACAAAGCTTGTTTGTTTTTTCATAACAATGAATCATTTGTTGTGCCACTTTTGCATCATAGTTAAAAATTTGGTAAATAATTATATTAGTCTATATCTGATTTTATTATATTTTTATTATATTTATCAAAATCATCGACAACCCCGAATACCTGGACCCAACCTATAATCCATTCTTACGATTATACAAAAAATTATGGAATACATTACCCAGCCTTCGTCATCGACGACCCCTCCCCCCCCCCCCTCCCAACCCAACAATTAGACAGTACGTATTAGCCATTTTCACACCCAGATCCAAAAACATACGGAGCGCAACGCATACTCTCTAAAAAAAACTTTAGCGAAAATTATGTTTTACTGCGAATATTTGCTAATTATTTTAGCCACTGGTTTACTCTCTAAAAAGTGAACATTCACTAATTTAAAAAGTGAAAATAAAAACATTAAATTTTTCATTTTTTAAATAGTGCGTGATAATTAGGTAATGAGTAAAACTTGCTGATATCGTTTTTTCAATAGTACACATTTCATTATTATAAAATTTGTAAGACGTTCACTTATTCAATTAATGGAAATTTAGTTCAGTTTTTTTGTAGAGAGTAGATCCCATCATTAACGATCTCATCAGCTCGACACTACGTACTAACCACCCTCATGCCTAGACTTTAAAAACTACGGAGCGCAATACCTACAAACCGTCTACGAACCAATTCAGTGATTAATAAATTACTTAATTTGTCTAATAAAAATTAGGATGTGTTACAAATTTGATTTACCGCTATTGCTAATTTAGCACCGCTACTACCTAATTAAACATAAATAATGATAAATTAGGTAATATTATTAATGGTACTTATGAAAATTAATAGTATTACTGTTAATACTATTAATACAATATCGATAGTACTTATGCTGACGAAATTGATAATAACATAATTATCAACGATAATATATATAAATATATATACTAGTTTAATAATAATTATAAATATTCAATTCAATTAATAACAAAATTATGCATTTTGTAGATGGAAGACTATTATGTAGCTTTTTTCGATGTATATACATCAATGTTGCCAAAATCATGGTTAGACATGGAGGAAGAAATGGTATATTGGCCACCTGGCCCAGTCAAAAAAATTAAAATGTCTAGCATGATTCCTGAAGACGATTGGACTCACTACAAGTGGAAAAAAATCATGGGACCTTATGGTAATTGTCTGTTGAGACATATAAAACGTTTGTTTTATTAAAGGTGTATCTCTAATTATTTATAACCAAAAAATAAGAAAGATTTTTTGCTTTGAATTTACATTTTACCTTATTTTACAGCAAGCAACAATCAGTTTTAATCAAGAAAATAACAGTTTTTCATACATAATATATCGATTTTCACTGTAAGAGCAATTTTCCTGCGTAAATGCTGTCTTTCTGTAAAATATTGATTGTAGAGGTTAAAAAGGTTTATCATAAAATATTTTAAAAAATCTTTCTGAAACTTTTCTTGTAACTTATATTAAGCGATAAAAGAAGAGATTGTAAAAAATTAAAATAATTGGCAAACTACCTTAATTATTCATCAGACTTGCTTTCATTATCAAACTGAAAAATAATTTTTATAATTTCCCTACGAATTTCCCCTAGATTTTGCAAAAGCTTCCAGAATAGAACAAGAATCTCAATTTATATCAACGAGTGAAGATACCGATCAACTAAACACTCCAATTAAACTATTGAATGAAAAACGAAAACGTGTAAAACCTAATAAGTTTTTAGAGGAATCAACTACTGAAAATTTAAATGATTCATTTTCTAAGAGCACACATTCATATGAAAGTGAAGAGCATGATAACTCAGATGAAAACCTAGGTAAGAATAATTTTTCAACATTAAGAGGTAATACCTATATCGATTAGTTCCAATTGTAAACTAATACAAAAATACAGATAAACATTATTATAATGTTTACTAGTCCATACATTGTTTAATATATATGTATAGAGTAGACCTAAATTAGTAACTATAACAATACAATTTTGAAATCGTCTTTAAAAAAAGTAATGGCCTTTGTTGTGCATTTAATACGTGATTCTGCTTGGTTGCTAAGTAAACATGGCTACGGTTACCATGATTCATAGATCATGACTGATATGATGTATTGAGTTCAAAACTTAACTGAAATCGCGCGCGAAAATTCCTTATAGTTTTTTGAAAACCATTGGTTCTGAAGCAATTAATACTAACCTGTTTTTATCTTGATACACTTAAAACTTTCATTGTATTACCGTATCAGAGTTGTAGTACCGTTTCAGAGTTAGAATCTTTTGCGTCTAATTTCAAGGATATACTATATAAAATTTCTCCTATAAGTAATTGTTAATTCATTTTGACACAGAGCATGCGAATAGTCACCAGTCGAATCCTGAATTGCCTAAAGTCAGGATTCTGGAAAATAAGTTATTGAATACTCCATATGCGATTAGTGGTAAGCAATGCTATTTTCGTTGTGATACGATCAAAACTGTTTTGAAATATTTTTTTCCAAGCATGCTTCTTTAATGACAGTTTTTTTATGAAATTAATGTTTTTATTTACAATATTTCATATTAATAAGATAATGAGTTATAAGTTATTGTTATATTTTCATTTTCATGAACATAGTTAAATATTGGAATAAAAGATAAATTTACAATAGTAATATGTTGAATAAAAAATGCTCAATTTTAATGTAATATTAATTAATATTTAATAAATTTGATAGTTCTGTAAATTCGGGTATCAAAAAAATGAATACTTATGTTCTGTATTTTTCTTTATTGCCATACTTCAGTTTGCAATGAAGATGGTAAGGAAAATCCGTTTGCTTCAAAGAAATCTAAACTCAAGACGAAAAATAACATTAGTCCACTTACTGAAGCAACTACATGCAATCAATCGTCATTGAACGATGACTCGCCTAATAATATACAAAATGGAAGTGCAAACTCTAGTTTAAGTATGGATTTCGAAGATATAGACGCAACTATTAAAGGTATATTTGTAAATTTTTTCATTGACGATAACTAAAAAAATAAGAATCTTGCATTACATGGGTTTTGGCACCGTGGCATTCGCTGACTGCTTTATTCATGTAGGTAAACGTTATGCAACCATGGACGATATAAAGAAGCTACGAAAGAATATAGTCTGTTTGAGTAAACGTCAGGAGCTAGAGGCTCATGAAAACGAATTGGCCGTTGACGACAACATAGAGGATCAATTAAATTTACCACTAAAAACTGTTAAACAGTTCAAAGAATTTGATGCCCTTATAGCAAAGGACTCAAATATTAGAAATAAGTTTGTAAGTATATTTTAAGTAAATATTAACTTAATTATTAATAATTCTTAACATAATATTTAATATGCTCTTAATATATTATCTTAATAGAAGGCTATGATTCAAAAAATCGATGGACCCAATCAAAGAGCGCTGCTGTACAATGCCTTAACTAGATTGATGACAAACGATTTAGCCGTAAAATACTCCTATTCAGGCCAGTCTCGGGGAAAAAAGAAAGAACATAGAACTCTATGTTTTAAAAGTTTAAATATTTTCAACATTTTAAAACGTGAGTATAAAATGATTAATTTTAAAATATTATTTTCATAACGCGTGTCTGAAAAGGGCCTTTTCCATGCATACAGAACACCAATTTTCGTGTTTTTTAAAGTAGTAAAATAAATAAAAAATTATATATATTACGATTCATTATTTTCATTTGAAAATAATTAATAAATTTGAAAAAATAAACAAAAAATTTAATTTTTTTTAATTCTTATTTAGTAGAAACAAAATTTGATGTATAGAAGAATTTCACATGGTATAGTTCATAACTTGTTTTCTTTTACTGCATGAAAAAAAAATTTTCATGCCCTTGTTATAAAGAATATACAAAATAAAGGGCGAATTATCCTCTATTTTTTCCAGTAATTTTTCACCCCTAATTGTGTAATATATTGTTCAATATATTTTTACAAAATAATATATTCTGTAGGTACCATTGTGTATTCCAAAGTCACATATACTGAAAAGGAATACATCGAACATCTCAAAAAATGGCTTAATAACGCGAAAATCAGGCTAGAACAAGCAAAAGCTAAAGAAGTCGCAGCTAAAGAATTGGAGGAAGAAGATGAAATATCTTAAAATAAGAATATGCTGAAAATGTATCTATCTTTTTATTTATTGTTCTTTTTGATCGGCTTAGTTTATAGAAAAATTATATTACTATATGGCAGTTATCTCCGTAAGTGATGTCCATTCCTTCGCAGATATTGAATGCTCTCTATGTTAGCCATACGTGACACTGAAAAGTTCGCATTCGAGGTTAACCAATCGCTTTCGATTGTTTTGAACATGTTTTCGCAAAATAATGTATCGATAATAATACATTTTGTTTAAGAGAAAAAGTTTAAACTTAATTATGTGATCATTTCCAAAGAATTTAGTTTTGTGTATTATTTCGTATTTTTGCTAATGTAAGGTGGTTAGATCCCCTTAACTTTATCGACAAAAATAGTTTTGAAGTAGTTGTAACAATTTTATATGATAGTAAAATTGCAGTATAAAAAGTGTTTATATTAAGACTGCATTTGTAATTGTAATTGATTATTTTTACTTTATTTGTATAACCTAATAAACGTATTTACTTTTAATAAATGTATTAATTATAACTTTTACCAAATAATTAATAATTTGATATGCAGAAATATTAAAATAATTATAAAGAATTCTTTATCATTAGTTTAGGATTTCTTTGAACGGTTCATACAAGATTTCAATTTAAACAATTGTTTATGATTGTTTTATGAATTCTTTTAGATCACTTTTTACAATCCATACAATATCACATGTTCAAATAAAAAATTATATATTATTGCTTAAAGAATGCTTTGGACTACTTTTTATGACGATACGAAATTCAATTTTGGAAAAAGAATTCTTTTTGAATATTTGAAGAACATTCCCTGATCGCTTAATGAATTTTTTAAGGTTACTTAATTAATACTTTTAGGCTACTTTTTGTCATTGTATACCAAATTTCATTTCGAAAAAAGAATTCTTTTCCAATATTTTAAGAACATTACCAAATCCCTTAATGAATTTTTTTTGGTTACTTAATAAATACTTTTGGACTACTTTTTGTTATTGTATACACAATTTCATTTTGACCAAAGAATTCTTTTTGTATATTTTAAGAACATTCCCAAATCCCTTAATGAATTTTTTGTGGTTACTTCATAAATACTTTTGGACTACTTTTTGTCGTTGTATACAAAATTTCATTTTGAAAAAAGAATTCTTCTTGAATATTTTAAGAACATTCCCAGATCGCTTAATGAATTTGCTATGATTACTTAATGAATACTTTTGGACTACTTTTTGTCGTTGTGTACAAAATTTCATTTTGAAAAAAGAATTCTTTAAGTATCCACCATGAGCGGACATTCGTTTACTTTTAAAGTTATCTTAAAGAGTTCTTATATAACACTATCTGATCAAAAGAATTCTTTTAGAATACTTTACGAATTCTTTAAGATTCTGCAATGCTTATCGGGCTGCTTCAAGTCCGTCACTGTGATATATGACGCTGCAGCTAGGTGCTCGAGGATATCGTTCGTGAACGGCAGGGGATGGCAACTGCCCTCCGTTTCTTCGTTAAGTGCGCGAAACTCTGTGACTAGCCGAAAGCGTTTGTTGCCTTCAGCGTCCGGTTTTTTTGGGACTATCCAAAGTGACGACGAATAGTTTGAGTTTGACGGATTGACTATTCCTTGTTCGCGGAGCTTTACCAGTTCTCTAATCATGAGTTCTTTTATGGTTGGCGGGAATCTATAGCGTCCTATCCTCACCGGCTTGTTTGATTTCAATTATATTTCATGTCGGAGCAGATTCGTCGCCGGTAGCGGTTCGCCGGTCAAGTCCGAATACGCCGGCGAATTCATAGACAATTTTTCGGATTAATGCGGTTTCTCCCTCGTTACAGCTTTCGAGGTCGGCGAGCTCCAGGATCTTGTCAACCCTCTTGCTTCTAGTAGCATCGTCTGCCGGTAGCTTTTTGTTCAGGAGCTCAATCTCCCTATAATCTGTTCGATTATTTCCATCGGCGACCATTCGTCTAATGTTCGCGGGGCCATCAGCTTATCCTTCCGCCTGGCCGTCCCCATCGGTGTGGCGTGAAGGATTCTGTGGGACTGTGTGGCACGCGGCGAGCTCAACGACCGGGGTTGGGATTGTCCCCTCCTGTTCGCTTGTGTTGATGCACTCAGCAAAAACTCAACCTAGATGGTCCAGAGGTGCTCAAAGGCCATACAGAAATTGCTCTAGCACATCGGAGTCTGCCTATCGTCTTCGTGCCGCTCTATAGAGCTCGGACAGGTCCGGGACAAAATCAACTATCGTCGTTAAACGGTAGTAAATCTTCCCGACCCTGAAACCGACACTTTCGCCGATTCCCTGTGCTATTCCCCGGACTTGCGCTCTCAGCTGATCTGCGATGTCGACGTTTGCGAAATGCAGCGTGAACTTACACAACAATGTTTCAACCGATTCTTACCAGACTGTTCGCGCGAGAAAGCACTGCGTCGCCTTGCCCGTCAGCTTGTTTGCAATTTGCCGAAGGAGAAAGTGCTCTAATTTCGGACCGAATGAGTTTAGCACTTCCCTCACTGCTGCCGGGATGATCGACAACGTATTTACATCCCCGTTAAACGTGGGGATCATCGAGAGGGCTTACGTAAAGTGCGCGTATCATCTCGGATCAATTGTTGCCGCTGACTGGCGTCGTCACTGCAAGCGGTAGGTCCCCGGGACTTCAGGGCCGCGCGGGGGCTGTGGGGGTGGCTGACCTTGAGGGGGATACTCCTTCCCCGTACCATCGGTACCACCAAAGTGTTATCCCAAAGAAATCTCCTAAAGCACGAAAAAGGTAGTGGGATAAATTATATTACTCTTGTTGATTCAAATAAAGTATCGCTGGTTTTTACTGCTGCTGGAGTGTCACCCATGTATGGGGCTAAAAGAAGAAGCAAAGAAAAAAAAGAAAAAGTAAAAATAATTTTTCCAAATGCTTTTCAACTTTATAATATGTTCATGGGTTGGAGTTGATGTCCACGACGGTCGATGTAATACCGTTATGCCATGCACACGATCCAAGAAATGGACATGGATCGTTTTCATTAGACTAATTCAATCTGATACTGCAAATGCACCGGTAATTTCGAATTATGTCCATAAAGGCGAAAAAATATCTGGCGCTTTAGACTTCATGATGGCTATTTCAAAACATTATCTTGCAAAACAAAATCATCTCAAAAAAAAACATCATGAGCTCCTTCGACATGAAAAAATGAAAAACTGTTCATTCTGTCCAATTGGAACATATGTTTTCTGTAAAACATGCGATAAATATATTTGTAAGACTTTTATGCCAAAAAATTTTCACTACAAAACATACATCATCGAGTAAAATTTTTAGAGTAATAAATTATACATTGGTAAATAATTAATTTAAAAAACAATAAAAACATAAAAAATAAAAAAAAACAAAAAAAATAAACGAGAGGCTTAAATTCATCTACCCCACGCGGTAAGTGTCGGGCAACGTTGTTCTTGAATAAAAACAACGGCGAAGAGATGAAAGTGCTGATATTCTGGTATACAAACGAAGTAAAATATAATAATTTTTTCTGGGAAAGAATGAACTTTACAAACAAATTTTTTAGAATAAAAAGTACATATAACCGTTCAAGGAACGCCTACAATTTTTTTCAAAAATTTTTGAGCCAATTTGAAATTTTTCAAAAAAGTGAAATTTGAAAAAATTCAAAATTTGCTCAAAAATTTTCAAAAAAATTCATAGGTATTCCCTGAGTAATTCTAAGCACTTTTCATTCTATAATATTTTTTTGTTAAGGTGATATTTTTCGAGAAAAAAAATCACGAAGTTTAGCATTTTAGCGAAGTTTAAAAAGAAAAAGATGAGGACAGCGGAGATAGCGAAATAAAGACAGCTGAAGAAGAAAAGCAAAGGTAAGTCATAAAATAATTAATAGAAATACATTACTAGGGGTAACGAGTCTATATCAATCTAGCCACTTGATTCTTACTTTTAAAAACAAATCTCTACACAAATACAGTCCAACCTATGTGGTGAAAGTGTAGGTAGGACGTAACAATTTGGTTCCGATACAAATCGAACAAGTTATTTATTTAGTAAAAATATTGCAAAAATAATAGTTTGTTTACAGTACAATTCATTAAATAGATCAAAGAATAGCAACGATAAAAATAGTTAAACTACAAAGATAATGATTTGATTAATTAAGTCCATTTTTCTTTCCTTCCTAAGTCTGCTTAGTAGCGACTTTTCCTTAGACCTGCTTAGTAGCGGTCCCTCTATTTATTCCTTGTGTCTACAGAGTAGCGGCCTATTCTTTGACCTGCTTAGTAGCGGTCACTAATACCATTAATACCATTTATTTTGTATAATTTCATCGAATTAATCAAATGAGTTTTGAAAATTCTGAAAGTAAAGTGATTAAAAAGAAAAGAAGTGGAAAAAAATTATTTTTGCAAAAATTATTAAGCAATAGAAAGCAATTAATAGAGCATTTAGTGAAAATAAATAGCGAGATAGATTTATTTTTTTGAAATACCGAAAATTAAAGATACTAAAGTGGAAGCTGAGCAATTAGATAAATCGGAATTTCAGTTATAACTAGGAGTTAAATTTGATAATTTATTGAAATTTACAGAAAAGGAAATATTATTAAGCAAATTGGGTAAAAATGCATAAATACAATTCAATACGTGTAGTGAATTTTTGTATAGAGGTTTAAATTGGTCAGTTCGTAAGTGTATCGATGGTATAAATTTGCACAGTTATAAAAGGCGAAAAGTGGGTCGCGCGCTCGTAAGTGATAAGTGCATATGCTTCTTCTACTTTTCCCGGCAGACTATACGTTTCTTTAACGCGGACATACTACTTTGATGTGTATACATCTCATCCGCGGACACAAATCGCTAACGCGGACACATTTTTTTAGCGCGGACATGGGAACCGCGGACACAAATTTGATAACGGGGGCATACTTCATTAGCGCGGACTTGTATTTTTGGAATGAATAACAAATTATGTATAGTAAGTGATCAAATAAGTAATAAAGATTATAAAATCGTTGAAAATACTTTGCCGTTAAAAAAATTAACTAGGCAACAAATTCAAAAAAATCCATCATTCAAAGAATATCTTGAAAAATCTTTAAAAGATAAAGCTTTTAAGAAAAGTAGTAAAGTACAAAGATGGCCTGCAAAAGCGTCTAGTTTAGAAAAAAATGCGGCAAATAAAATTGTAAGTCAAATGTGTAAAGATCGCGACCATGAAGCATTATTTTGTAAAAATGTAGGATGTGTATATCGCAAAGAAGATGATCATGTATCCAATAATTGTAATGCTGTAAAAGATAAAATAAAATTGATTTGTAATTTTTGTAGTAAATCTCGGCATTCAATAGGCACATGTAAATTGAATAGGAAGCGAAATTGTCATTGTCAGTATTGTCAAAAAATGGGACATGAAGCTACGTAATGTACATATATTTAAGAGTATACATTATGTTCGAAATGCAAAGAACCAGGGCATAATCCGAATAAATGTGAAAATTCGTCTATTCAAAATTCAAGAAAATGTAGTTTTTGTAATAGCATTGAGCATTCTGTTCAAATTTGTCCAGAAGTATATGGTACGCGATGTAATAAAAGAGGTCATATTACCAAATTCTGTACGTTGGTTGAAAATAAATTTAGATTTTGTACAATTTGTGAAACTACAGAGCATGATAATAATGATTGTCAAAAACTTAAAATTTTAGTACAAGATTATAAGACTAAGCAGCAAGTGAAATATCAATTATGTGAAGGTTTAGGGCATTAAGTAACAGATTGAAAAATTTAGAGCAGTAAAAAGTAATAAGCAATTTAACAGAAATGGCTATAGAAATAACTATGCAAACAATAGGACTAATTATAATAATGTAATTACAATCTTCTAGGTATTTGATGCACAAGTTCTGTTGAAAAACTACAGAGCGCACCACAATGATTGCGTAATCGGTGACCCTGTTTACCTAGACGCCTTCTAAGGAAAAATATCTGGTTTTTTGAAAAATCGAGCTATTTCGTGAAAGTCAAATCAAACCACTTTTTTCAAATTGTCATAAATTTTGATCCAACGATACAATTTTAACTTTTAATAGCTTAAAGACATTTTTCTACATCGGAACATATAAAACTTTTTTACGCAATTTTGTCTTCTTTACAAAAAAAATTACTTTCAAAGTCATGTATCTTTCAACCTATAAACTTTGAGAGTGGATCTCAAAAATTAAGACCATTTGAAAAATCAAAATTATAAAATTCGGAAAAATAATTTTGGATTTCTCATCGAAAAAAATTACATTTAAATAGAAAAAAATTCTAAGAACAAAAGTGTTCCTGTCATTTTTCGTAATATTGCTAAAAAAGCTAAAAATCGTCGAAAATTAAAATTTAAACAGTTAAAAATGCATCATTTTCATCGATAGAGGAAAATACGAGATGGCAGAAGTAGTAAAGCAAAGGTAAGTTATACAAAATATACACTTATATAAAAATACATTTTAAGGGGTAACGCATCTATCGTCTTAGCCATTTGACCCTCACATTTATTCAACAAATATGTCCTAACTATAAAGTGAGAGCGTAGGTAGCATATAATACTTTACACGACTGAAGGGAGTATGCACATTTGCGTGATGTACATTTCATAAAATCGCGTGGCTTCAGTTAAGAAGATGCGCGTCTACTGCTACCGTTGTTTCGTGTACTACTTAATAGTTTTCAGAGCAAGGTGGAATGAAAAAGTTTCATTGCAAGCAGTGCAGTTGCTGTTGAAGTCGACTTCTGGAGAACCTCATCCAACTCGAATCTCGAGCTGAAAAGCTTCTCACCTGCTCGAGGCGTTCCTTGAGCGGGCTGTGTGATGCAACAGCTTTCTTTTCCCGGCAACCACTGCGATTCATTTTTTTTGTATTTCAAATGTATGATAAGTCGAAATTTAAATCCTTTTAAAGGGTCGTTCGTTGATTTCCTTCAGTGTGGCATTACTATCCAGCGGCACCGGCCACTCTGCAAGAGCTTGAGTTGTTGCTGCTTTGCATTTAGGCGATATGTTTTTTTAAAAAAGAGTTGTATTATTTAAGCCCTGAAGAGAACCGATTCGGTCAAAACGTTGGCATAAATAAAAGTAACTTTGGCTCGAAGAGATGCATACATTCATTTTTTCTTAAATCCTTTTAGATAGCTAGAAGGCTGAAATCTGTCAGGGGTTATGACTTGAGGTCTTGAAGGGAGTTATGAGGTGTTGAAACTTAAAAATAAAATTATTAGTGTTGTAAAAAATTAGTATACATAAGTGCTTTAAAAGCTATATTTTTCCTTTAAAATATAAGTATTATATACCACTTTTATGCACTTAAAATATGCATTGAATGAGTGTAATATTTGAAAATAATTAAAGGTATTTACTTACGAAAAATCATGATTTTCATCATTTTTATGTACTTGCTGCAGATTTCTGAAGGAAGCGTACCATCAATCCTGATGAACCAAAGCGATAAATCTTCCTTATGAGTCTGGCCATAAACTAAGTGGAAGGGATTCTTGAAAAACACAAAATTAATACAATTAATTATACATATATTTACAATATTAATAATTATAGTGAATGTTATATATGTAAACATTCATACCATTCAGTTTTTTTAACTTACCTTTGCCAATTCTGCTCGACTCAGTTTATGAAAAAGTTTTGGTACTCGAATATTTATTTGATTTTAGAAGCTGGAAATAAAATAAAAATTATAGTTATCATTTCATAGTAAAGTTATATTAATGATTGTAGTTATTTGCACTACTTACCATTATTAAATTCATTACAAGTAGTTTGAAAGCATGCACATTGATACTCCAGATAGTCAGAATGATAGGCCCATCTTGCTGTCTTTGACCCGTACACCTAAAAGCAAAAAATAAAGAAACAAAGAAAAAGCTCTTTACGGATACATTATTACCTATGAGTTTCCAATACTTATCTGAATAATTGCTGTACTCTGTAGAAGCTCTTATATTTAAAAACGCCATTGAAGTTATAAGCACTGTTACAGCAGCTAGCAGACAACTGCACTGATCTATAATGTCTTGCAAGTTTGGATGGGAAACAGTTGTTTGGCTGCTACACAGAAAATTCTAGTATACCGATCATATAGTAATCTTCATTCCCGACCCAACGCTGTGAGGCGCAACATATTCGGGTGGCAAATTCAAGTTTCTTCAATGCCTTTAGTTTAACGCATTGAATTTAACAATAAAATAAAATCACACATTGAAAAATTAATATTTTACGGTAAAAGATACTGTAAAAGGTCAATACCTAAGTCTATCAACATATTGTCCACCTGTACGCCTAAAAAAAATAAATGAAGACACAAAGAAAAAATATTTTTTAGATACGATTACAACCTATCAGTTATACTAATATTTAATTATTGATCTTATTATTGTTGTATTCTCTGTAGATGTTTTTGAACTTTTATAACACAATTGAGGTTATAGCACTAGCTGTTATAACAGCTACCAGACAAGCTGCACTGATCTGTGAAAAAAATCAATATTTTCATAATTTCAGTTTTTATTTAAATATTCAATTGATTTAATTCTAAGACAAATCAGTCGGAGGGATAAGAATTTAATTTGTGATCAGCGTCAAAATATTCAGATAAGTTTTAAGTATTAAAATAAAAAACACATGCTTTAGAATCAAATTAATTGGATATTTTGTTTTAATACTTTTATAAAAATTAGCATGCCAAATTTCAGCCTTCTAAATATGATAGATTTTAAATGATAGCAAAATCTAGATTTTGGGTTCGCATCGAATAATTGTCCTAAAGTAAACATGAGTGTTCATTTGAAATCTGTCTCAGATAGATGGCTAAAATTTGGCTTGTGAATTTTTGTATATCAAGCAAAATATAGAATTGATCTTATAGCATGCAATTTTAGAAGATTGAATGTTAAGCTCTGAATGTAGGAAATAAAAAAAATTATCATTACTCTGTTGAAAATAACAATCTGGAATTGAACAGCCTTTGTACCTGGATTTCCATGAGGATTTCTGTATGAATTCCAACTGGATTTTGCCTCGATTCCAGCTGAGTTTTATCTGAATTTCCAAGTGAATTTCCAGGTAAAAATTCAGGTGAATTTCCAAGTAAAAATCCAAATTGATTTTCAGGTGAATAACAATGGTATGTCTGTACGTGCATATAAAAGTTAAGAGTATTTTATATTAGATGTAAAAAGGTGTAGGAACTTAAGCATAGATTTTTTAAAGGTCAATTTTAAAAGATAATTGTTCTATTTATAAATTCTATAAATCAACTTTTATATAATTTTATAATAATGAATAATCGTGCATTTTTACAGAAAAAGTTAAGTTAACGTAATGCACAAAAAATGAACGGCGCGCTAAGCATGCTTAATGCCCCTCTAGTATTGAGAACCAAAGATGTGTCATCATTAGAAAGAAAAATTTTTGAAAATGTTGAATTTGCTATCATAAATTCTTTTATTAAATTTATTATTTCTGAAATTTATAAGTTTTGCAAATCTTGTATTAGTTAATATGCATCCTGTCCAGGAATAAAAAAGCTTTGTGCAAATTGTTCCACTTCAGCTCTTAATGCTTTTATTGGGTTTTTGAAAGTACTGTCGTTCTCCAATGCATTTTTAAAGTCAACAAGCTTGGGTCCTGACTTTTTAGTTATTTCTATAGCTAATTGTAAACCTGAAATTTTAATGAATATTTTTTGTAATTTAAATTACAGAAAATTTTTTATATATTTACATGAGTATTGGAAATACCTGCATGAATAAAGAAAGCTACTTTATCAATGTCGTCTTCTTTAAAACCTCTAGTCGTCAATGCCGGTGTACCAAGTCTTATTCCACTGGGATTAAAAGCACTTTTATCGCCGGGTACTGTATTTTTATTACATGCTATAGAAATATTTTCTAATATTTTTTCAGCCTTAGATCCTGTTAAACCAACCGGTCGTAAATCAACTAAGAGCATGTGGGTATCTGTACCATTAGTACTAATTTTATAACCAAATTCTTGCAATTGATTGCATAACCTTTTTGCGTTTGCAACTATTTGTTTTTGGTATGTAACAAACTCTTCTGTAGTCACTTGTTTCATTGCTGTAGCTATCGCAGCTATAGCATGATTATGTGGACCACCCTGCAGTCCTGGAAAGACTGCTTGATTAATCTTATTTTCAATATTGTACATTACATTTTCACCATTTTTCTCAATGTATTTTATGCCTTTCCTAAAAAAAATTACTCCAGCTCGAGGACCTCTGTAAAAATAATATTAAAATATCTTAAATTATAAAATGTATATTATTTAAAAAATATATTTAGTACATAAAAATATATTTATTTAAAATAACAAGGAACGCAGTATCTCCACGATTAAGTATAAATACGCGATGGGTGGAAACGACTCAATAAACAAAGTATTTGACTCGTAAGTCAGAGGTTCTGAGTTCAAGACTGATTCTCGGCTTTTCTGTCATTGGGATACCCCTATATTTGCTTACAAAAACATGTACGTATTTCGAATGCACAAACAAAAACATGTACGTATTTCGATGTATGAAGCTTCAGTGTTGTAGATCCCACTGTACACAATCTATTGATGCATTGTGCAGTTTAAACGTAATTCTAGTCAAAATGCATGCGGAATACATTCCGGCGTGGTGCATTTGAGGAAATCTACGGAGAGTTGGCAATTCTTTGGCCGAAAACTGGAAAGTGAGTAATTTTGAGGGCCCACCCCTTATCAAAATAATCTGCAGATATTTATGCAGAGATTTCTGCAGAACTCTCTGCACAGCTCTGCAGAGCAATCTGCAGCGTTCCCTGCAGGTGGTCCAAATTCTCTGCAGAGGAACAATGTCAATGCTTCTGCAGTAATTTGTGTAGAATTTTCTGCAGAGCTTACTGCACAGATTGCTGCAGAGATTTCTGCATTGTAATTGCTTCTGCAGAGAATTTGGACCTCCTACAGAGTACTCTGCAAAGCCCTGTAGAGAATTCTGTATAAAAATATGCACATTATGTTGATAAGGCACTAACCGGACTAGATTTTTTACACTCGTTAGGATACACAATACAAAAAAACTGACAGAAATACATTGCGCCCTGTGCCAATAAAAAGTTACGGGCCAAAAACTGAAAAAAATATGCTAATATTTTCGCGGTTTTTTCATTCTCCTAAAAGTTTCAAAGCAGGCCGTACGTTAAATAAAATTTCTGAGAAATTAATTAAAGTACTTGAAAAGACCTTTCATTTGGATATAAATTTGTCTAAATCGGATGTACTGGTCAAAAGTTTCGCACATTTGAAAACAACGAACTTGGATTCATGCTTTTACGAAAATATTCGATTTTACCTTTTTTTTAAAAATCCTTCTAACTTTTGATCCAAGCATCAGTTTGGAGTGTTTAATATGTCAAATTAAAAGTCTGTTTTGTACTTTTTGATTACTTGAAGCGTTTTTGTTTTCGCTTATGATGAGCTATATATATGCTTTTCAAATAGACCGTTTTCTGAATGCAAACTTAGACTAATTAGCACAAAAGTAGAAGAAAGGAGCTTTAATTTAAGCTACTAAACTTTAAAAACGCCCGACTGGATCAAAAGTTAGCAGCATTTGAAGTAAGGGAAAAATCTCCAAATTATCGATATCAATTGATTTCATGGAAAAAAAGAGAAATTTGCCTTTTTTCAAATTCTCGTACCTTCCGATCCAACCGACCGTTTTCAAAGTTTAATAGCTCAAATTAAAGCTCTTCTGCTTTTTTTCTAAATTGTCTAAAGTTTAGATTTCTCATCCGATACGTTATATATATGCTTCTCAAAATAAGCTCGGATAAGCTCTCAAATATGACATTTAGTATGTAAAACGTAATAATCGGTGTCCGATCTTGATATTTTAAAATGGCGTCTTATTGCAAAATGATTTAACCTAAAATTTCAAATTCATTAAAAAATGCCCATGTAACGATAATCCGATCCAACCGCCTTTAATCGACTGCTTATAGCATACTTAATAAACGCTAAGAAGAAAAAATTAATATTCAACAATATTTTTAACAATAAATAGTTTTTATTTTCGCCAATTTTAAAGTTAGAGAGACGCGATAAAATGCTTCTTAAAGTACGTAAAAAACCATGACTTTTCATATAAATTTTGTCAAGATCGGTCCATTGATATTTTTTGTTGAAATTCAGCACCGTGTTTGTTTAAATGATACGTTAAATGATGACATTTTACCCGATATCTCTAGATGCCTTAGTTCGTTTAAAACGGCTGACGAACAACGCGAATTCAGCGCGCATCACCGCGCGACTCTCCGGCCGTGCGGCGCGGTGGTGGGCAACCGCCGCGCGGCGGCGGACAGGATTCGTACACTTTAGTTATTAATCGATTATCTCGGTAACTGAAGCTGCTATTGAAATTTTTTTTTTGATTTAACGTGTTTTTCCTCAGCTTTAACGCCACGTAAACTAAATTGTCTTCAGTGCAATACTAACACCGGAAACTGTCATGTTTTTAAAAAAAAATCCTTTTTCTGCTCAATACACAACATTAGCGCAACTTTTATATGCATATATTGAGCAAATAATTACTTTCATGTTTGTATGTGCATGATATATGCGTGTAAAAGTTGTTTAAATAGCAGAAAATCCGCACTTGAGTTACGCTTATCTGTGAGCTCATTGATCTTTGGAACTCACGAGGGGTTCTAGACTGCGATACGGCTTTTAGAGGTCTTTCTCCTAAAGGAATAGAACACACCGCGCTGCCGAAGGCATACGGCTTTTTAAAAATTTATAAACCGGGTAACCCGGTCCGTATAATAGTTTCAGCTGTAAATAGTCCTACTTACGCTTTTGATAAATGCATATCTGTTTTGTTATCTCGACATTTTCCGCTTCTAAACTCTAATATAAAAAATAGCTTGCAACTGAAAAAGAAGTTATCGATTATAAAAATGAACGAAAGCCAATGTTTTGCTTCTTTCGACGTGGTCTCGTTGTTTACGAGTTTGCCGAAAGATTTGATTCTAGAATCTATTGGAAAGAGACGGAAATGGTTGTCATGCATTAATTGCATTTCAAAAGACGAGTTTATTGAGGCCATTAGAACCCTTCCAGATTGTACATACATTATCTTTAATGGCAAATTCTACAAACAAGTGTCAGGAGCCCCTATAGGATTCTGTTCGAGCCCCGTCTTTGTGAATATAGTCCTTGAAGATCTTGAGGAGCACTGTCTAGGTATTGCAAATTCGAGTGTACGATTATTTTGTAGATATGTGAATGATTGCTTTCTGATTTTGGAAAAAGAGAAGATTGAAATTGTGTTATCGATATTTAATAGTTATAATAGTTTTTTACAGTTTACGTCTGAAATAGAAATTAATAATAGCATAAATTTCCTAGATATCACAACTTTTCATGACCTGATTGGGAATATTTTTACCAATTGGTTTCAAAAAAGTACAGCATCGTCCAGATACATAAATTTTTTTTCTCATCATCCTCGAAATCAGAAAGTAGCAATAATATACAACCTATTTGATAGGGCGATATTGTTGTCAGATCCGCGGTTTCATATGGAAAATATCGAATATTCGAAGAAAATCCTGACAGCTAATGATTATCCTCCTTGGTTTATCGAAAAGTATTGCAAAAAACGGATTACGCGGAATCGTAGGCTCTCTAAGGTTAATCTAGAAACTGCAGATACGAGCAATCAAATGGAGTTGCATAATGTTTATACTAATGAAAACGCTAGGGATAGTTTTGCGGTTTTCCCATATTATGAGGAATTCAATGAAAAATAAAATCAGTATTAAAAAAGAATAATATGCGCTTAGTTAACAATATTACTGAAAAGTTTAACAAATTCATAAAGTTGGGAAAGGATCCGACGCCGTTGGAGATTCGAGAAACGTAGTATATAAGATTGACTGTTCCGACTGCGACTCCACGTATATTGGAGTAGTCCAGTGGCATTAGCAATTGATGTGGATGTTGCTTGGAGGAGTCTGGTTTTTTTTTAAATTGGTGTAAATCCATATGTAGAACATAAATATCTAGCTGCATAAATGTGAATAATTTTTAACTAGAATGTTGAATAAAGTAGCTAACTCTGTTGTGAAGAAGTACCCGAAAGTCCGGTCGCTGAACAATAAACCGTTTTGTAAATAACAATTAATTAACTAAGCTAAGCAGATAATCTTTGATGGCCCGAAATTTTGTTAAAAATGGTCCCAAATACCGGCTGAATTTTTTACATACATTTGGACGTTATAGGAACCGAAAGAAACCAAAAAAATTTTTTTCCACTTTTGCAATAGTTCTAGAATTTTTTGAAAATGTTGGCTTTAATTAATTAATGGATAGTTACACTAAATATTGATCGATCGAAGAAATTTTTTTTGATTGAATAGAGCTTTTAATGACGGTTAATTTGAGGGGTCGGAAAATGAAATATGCTTTGTAGATCCAGAGATATTAAAAATCAAAATTTATCAACATTTATAGCTAAACTAAACAATTTAGAGCAATTCTGCAAAGCCTGACAGGTACTTGAATGGATCAACTTTGTAAGAATATGTATTACAAAGTATATAATTAATTTAATGTTTAAATAATTGTTCAGAAGATATAGAGCGCACATGAATTTCAATGCAGCGATGGGTGGCGCGATGGTGGGGGGGAGCCGTCGCGAAAGTGATATCGTGTGCTTCAAATCCGCTCGCGCGGAAAAATTTTCAATATCTCGGCAATGGAAGCACCGATCAAGATGATTTTTTTAAAACGATGTAGCAAATCGAGACAAATTCAACTATTAACTTGCTAATTACATAGATTAATGAATTTCTTTGTTATTATTGATATTTCATAATATCAATATTTTTAAACAAAATTTTTTGCATTTAATCATTCATTATGCTTATCATTAATAGTTCATAACGTTAAGGTAAATAAATTAAATATATTACTTGTAAACATTAATATATTTATTGGATTCTCGCTTTTATATTTGCGGAAATCCACCAGAAAGTGGCACACAAATCGGTCCAAAAATCGTACTTTTTTATTTTTGAGGGCACACCTATCGAGCTATGCTAGTTTTTTCGTCAGCTCACTCCGAATAATAAGCCGGTGTGCGCTTAGTCAAAACCCCATGCCAACAAAAGAGCTACAGGCGAAAAACCAAAAAAAAAATGACCGTAATTTTTGCTCTAAAAATAAAAAAACGCGCATTATCTACAGTATTATAATTTTTTAGAATTTTTTCATATACATAGACTTAAAGTGCACTAAAAGACTTTCAATTTGCATACCAAGTTGTCTGGATCAGATGCACTGATCAAAAGATATGCACATTTTAAAGACAACGAAGTCTGTTTCGGGCGCTTACGAAAATAGCCGATTTTACGTTTTTTTCTTAAAATCCTTCTAACTTTTGATCCAATCATCAGTTTGCAACGTTTAATACGTTAAATTAAAGCTCTTTCCTTGTACTTTTATGACAATAAGTCTAGATTCAAAATTTTTAACGTAGTGTGCTATATATATGCTTCTCAAGTAGATCTTTTTTTGAAAGTATACATATAGCACACTATATTTCATAAAAAAATTTGGACTAACTAACAAAAATGGAGAAGAAAAGAGTTATAAATTTGAGCTATTAAATATTGGAAACGTACAACTGAATCAAAAGTTTGAAGCATTTGAAAAAAGGAAAAAATCTCTGTTTCTGCCAAAATCGAGTAATTTCATATAAATAATCTAAATTTGCCTTTTTTCAAAACCTCGTACCTTCCGATTCAATGGACCAATTTCAAAGTGTAATAGCTTAAATTAAAGCTCTTACGTTCTACTTGTTTACTAATTAATCTGAAACTGAAGTTTCTCATACGATAGGCTATAATCTCCTCCTCCCTCCTGAGTTCCAAAGATCAATGAGCTTTTTAATCCGTCTTTTTATTCCCGCAACCGGATTAACTTTAACCATTCTATAGAATTTCTCTTCGCTTAGAGCCTCTTCGACCTATGAATCATACGAGTCACGTTCAATCACCACCGTAGCATTCCCTTTATCTGCTCTGGTAAAAAACAATTCCTGATTATCTTATAAAAACTTTTTGTTTTGATAATATCGTTTGAAATTACACGCTCTCGATACATACATTTATATAAAAAAATTGTAATTTGTTTTAATTGTAATTCTATTATTTTGTATAACTGATTTAGCCCTGAAGAGGAAGTATAAATACTTCGAAACGTTGGCACAATAAAAACAGTTTTTTTGGCTCGAAGAGATGCATAAAGTTTTTCACCTAATATTTGAACATTGAGCGATAAATTCTTTCAAAACAATCTTTACTTTTGTTTATAATAAAATCTGCAATATTTTTATATAAATATAATTTTTTAAACACTCAAATATTGATTCGTCCAAGGTGATGGATCCTTGCAATGTTCCTGGTGTCTTGGGCTGATTGGGTAGTATATCCTGATTAATTACGATGATCCTGCCATGGTTATCGTTTGTAAATTTAAGCCTCCAACCAGAACCCTCAACTACAACGTTCTTTCGGCAGTCAGCTTCTCCAGCAAAGTATATTGAGATGTATGAAAAATTACCCTTGAATTCCATCCAGCTATCTTGTTAGAACGTTATACCGTTGAAGTCGCTACTTAATAATTTTACTACTGGTTTGTAGTCTTCGTCCTCTAAAGTATCGTATTCCATGCCCACGATAATTTTTTTTGAATATGTATTATCCAGCCCGTATAAAGCACAAAATAACATTTGTTGCTGTGGATACGAAGCCATTCTTGTAGATGCGTCTTGACTGTTCTCTGGACGCCTGACAAAGTAGGACTGATTACAAATTCTTAATGTACAGTTTTGAAATACAATGATAGTAGCGGGGGCCTCCGAACAGACCTCGAGGTAAGGGCGGGTGGGGAGCCGACAAAATGTCCGAAAGCTGATTCAAATCTCCGCTTGGCTCAACACTTTATACTTTACAATAATGACATTTTAGAAGGGCAACAGCTTTGTAAACATCTAACAATGTAGCCGCTATTTCCTACGAAAGACTCATCAGCTCTTTTCGCGCACCGTACACATCGCCTGACAATTTTATCCCTTTTTTGCAGATTGTCAGAGAAATTATTGAGAAATTTATTGTAACCTAAACCATTACTCATATAACGCAGAAACATTATACAGTATTGACCGCATACATTCGAGGAATCATTCTGCAGCCGAATGTTATTCCAACGAAGCTGTTTACAATTTTTTCGCAATCAATTGATATGGTCAGATATGATCGGTGGCAGACCATAACTATAAAAAAAATGCGTTACAAGATTTATCGATATACATAGCGATCCAATGCATAGCCGATTTCGTATGATCATCTGTATTGACGATAAATGCAGCTGGTTTCGTCCAAACTCTCGGTATTTGATCGGCTGGGAATACACCGATAGTATGGGAGCGAATTTTCGTTAAATTTTTCAATATTTGAAGACTCCAGTGCAAAGACTACTTATAGTGTAGTAGAACATAGTGACATCTATATATTAAACTATTAACTACTAAAATCGACCATGACTTGACGAGATGCATCAATTTCTACAATGTTTTCATACTCGGTGTATAGAATGCAGTTGACTGTTTCCGTTAAGGGTTTGCTGAAGCGTACTTCCAACCGAATGCTACCATGCTTGATCAGATTCCAATGACCACTATCGTTCGCCGATAAATCCAGAGTCAGATGAAATGTAAAGAGACAATAGCCGTGTGGATAGGAATTGCGGGTTATTTGATTACCCTCGTTTAGAAAATGTATATCTGTACCAGGAAATAGGGTATGATATGCATCTACGTATAGATTTCTTATTGTAAAGTCAGGCTGCAATGGTTTTGAAGGTACCTGCACACAGTCAACGTACAAGCATAAAAAGTTTATATTAAAATGTTCGAAATTGAATGAATTGAGAATTCGGTCACTATTAAAAGCTTTATTATTGATAAAACCAATGATGATCCTTTTCGGTAGTTGTCCCAGTACAATATTATCTAAAGTCTCACCGTGTACACCACTATGCATGGTTATTGCTTTAACCTCCACCCTCGTTAGAGGATATTTAGCAGTTGTTTTTGAGAGTGATTGATCGTGTGCTAACAATATACCAGGACTGATTTTTACACGTCTAACAAGAAGATTTGCCTCTTCGATGTGTACGGAAAAAGTACCGGCAGGATCCATCAGGCAAAGACTATCTCGAGCTTTCACTAAACTTACTCTCACTTCAACGCCATTGATTAGAAGTCTTTCTTGATTGAAGACATCTGTATGCAGATGACCAATCAAATCAATAGGTTTATAATGGGCTAACAATTTCCGTCTTTTCACAAGTCCTTCATTGGAATTTTCCGGATCATTCATGTTTCCAGCGGCATCGTCACACCACAGAACAGTAGAAAAGTGAGAGGCTTTTGCGGCAGGATCATAATTCAGTAGCGTTTCAATGTAAGCTCTGTACGCATAGGCATTGGCAGGTGGAGATACAGGTTTTGAATTGAATAGCACGTATACTTGATTGAATAGAGAATGCATGAAATTGGTCGGTCCTACTTGTACTATTAATCTTTTGAAAGCCTCTCTATTATCTGCATCCACACTTTCTTCACTCACAGTAGATTTTAAACTTATACGAAGACTGAGCATGGTATGAGCCAAATCAATGTATTCATCACTATTACCAGGGATCACAAATTGTATCGATGAATCATCAGTCAAAGATGATATTGGTTTGTATTGAATCCAATGTGAACCCTCTATTGTCGTTTGAGTTGGCGGAATTTCAAATAGTAACAGTTCTGACTTCAAACATTCACAAGAATGAGTGTGTAAAAAAGCCATTTTTAACTGTCAAAAATATCTCTAGTACTCCTGCTTTTACGTCTTTTTCTTGTAGCTACCTTCCTCCTGCTCTTCTGGCTCTGCCTTGTCGTTTTCTTCTTCCTCCACTTCTTCGTCTTTTTGGTGATCTTTCTTACTCTTTTCTTTTTTGTACGAACAGATACACCACGTCTTCTTATTCTTTTACCATGGATTGTTGTAGGTTCAACGAGCGCTTGCACCTGAAAAGGATAACCGTAACGTGACATTTTATATCCGGACCCCTTCATTAGTTTATCCAACTTTTCTTCAGCTTTTCTGTTTAGAATCTCACCAGACTCTCTCGCACGACTGCAAAATGATTCTTTGACAGGTGTATTGCGCGTTGCAACGTCGGATATAATATCTATACCTGTATGCACAGCTTCTTTTCCCACAGCTCTAGCACTCCGATTGATGAGAGGAAGGACTCGACGAAATATACCGGCTAAGAATGAACCAATACCGTGACCTCTTTGGTAGGGTGATCCAATGTAAACATGCCCAACACCTCCTGTGTAGGGTTTTCTATCCCCTCCACAACCTGCGTGACAACCATTACCAACTTGATGGCTGAAATAATCTTCAACACGGCCCACTTTTAGTCCACTTTCTTAAAATAAAGGGTCAGTGTTCCGTGATCGAATAGTATTGGTTACCCACAATCATCTCTTATATCTATTTCTACCGTCTGAATAATAATGGTATACACATAGGTGGAGAAGAACTTTTAATTCTTGTTCAAAAATATTGCTCGTAAAAGTCGAGACCGTACATCACCTGTCACATACGGTTCACAGAGGTCACTATAGATCGTTTACATTGTTGGTGATGCACTGAAAAGTTGGGCAGGTTCAGTACCTTCTATTAAACTTTGGTCTTCATAAAAAAAAACAATCGGGTTCTGTCCCCCGACAGCACTTTCAAAACGGAGAATTTTTTGTATTTTCTCTGGCAGAGAAACCTCATGAGTAAACTTAGAGCTAATAGTCGTTGCACAGGTTTTTTTGTTGTTATATAACCGCCACGTTCAACCGCCACATCCAAATGATTTATTTCATCGACGAGTGTAAAAATGTCTTTGTAATAACCAGGCCTCTCGACTTTCTTGTCTACATTTTTTACTTTTATTCTGTTTCTTTTTACGTATAGCCTGAAAAAGTTTATCAATAGCAGTGTATGATGCAGGGTGTGATGGTTAATAATAAATTTTTTTAAAGCTTGCACCTGTACGTTTCATCTTTTTACATATTTTTCTTACTTTTCTTCTTAACCTCTTTCGACGGCTTCAATAATTAATTCTCTTCCTTTATCTCTTTGTCCTGTTTCATATTATGAGTCTTTACCGTTTTGTTGTCTCCCCTTTTCTTCTTTTTTTGCAACGCTTTCTTGATCCGTGAAAATAATTTTTCAAAAGTTATCTTGTTTACCATACAGCAAGCTGTCATTGCCACTGTTCATTCATCTGCAGGTGTTTTATCAGCGAATATTGGTTTAAATGCATATTCGGCTAATACACCATCAGCTTTTCGTCGATCACAATTTTTATCACTATAGGCTATGTCGTGCCGAAGTTCAGCGAGTTTTGTACCGGGTCTGCAAAATTTGTACCCAGGAACATGTAGCTCAAAAGGTAATAGGTTTATTAACTCATCTAATGAGCTATTTTTTACTTCTTCTTCTTGTTTTTCTTTCTTTTCTGGGCCGAGGACTCGGGTGTTTTGCTTTGATTCCCACTCAATTGTCTCCATGCTGTGATTTCAGAATTGCTTACAACTACTTCTCTCTTCTTTTTTTTATTAGTAATTAGATCACCTGGTCTTATACTTGCGTCACTCTCACCAGCAGTGTCTGAAACACTTCTGATGTCATTTCGAGAGTTGTTTATACCGCTGATACCTGGAATCTCATGACGTGGAGTTTGAAATCCTTTACCAGAGCTATCTGGTGTAGAATTTTGAAGAGGTACAGCACTGCTAACTATACTACCTTTTGGAGTGCTTCCAGCTATACTGGTCCAGACACGTTTATTTGTGTTAACAGTCATATTTTTCCAGGCAAGCTGATTCTCGATGTATTCACGAGGTATAAATGATTCATGAAGAGCCAAAGTAAATTGTTCGTGACGGTGAGGTGGGGTCCCTTGTCTTTTCCTCATAGCATCATTTATCAAATCAATCATGTTAGCTTCACCTAAGCGAACTCCTCCTATTGTCACTACGCCATTTGCATCCCAACCAATCTTACCGCTTACTCGTCATTTTCGTAGCACCTGTCCAGCTTTAGCTCGGAACTTTACACTTTCAACGATGCTCGCATCAATCCGATCTTCCTCCTCGACACGATGTATTTCTTTGTCATATTTGTAATCAGTATTAGACTTGCTTTCATTTTTCATACCTTCACCATCATCATCTTTCTCCTTTTTTAACGTTTCGTGGTTATCAACAGCCGCCTTAAAATGGAGATATCTTGGAGTACATTACGATATCTTGACCATTTTTCTTGATCGTTTGTGCAAGTAGTTGAATTCAATATATTACTCATTTCAGCATCTAGTCTACTCATGACAGTTCCAGGTATTTGAACAGTCTTTAATATAGATGCACCATAATCAGTACCGTCTTTTGCAAGCACATTCCAAACACGTTCAATATTCTCGTGGAGTACAAGCACCATTTTCCTGGTGTGTTCTATATTGTCTTCCTTATAATGCTAGTTAGCAATGTACCAATGATGGGTGCTATAAATGCTGGCAAAAAACCACCACGTCGTATAATAATTTGTTTATTTTTGGATAAATTAACAGATGGTTCAGCTAGTTTTCGTAAAATCTTTGCATGTCGTCGTAATCGTGACTTTTGAATGTTTTCAAGGGACCACCCTTTATCTTCTATTTTAGGACACATAGACGTAATGTAACTCGTCGTCCGGAAAGATATAAGTCCAAAATCTACAGTTGTCCGGTGTATTTTGTTTTAAATCCAGTAAAAGATAGCCATAAGGTTTCGAAATAGCATCCCAATATGCGTCTTACAGAAATTTGGGATCCTCTGGACACAATTGCCGTGATAAAGGCTGTATTTGCGATCTATCGCGTAAATTTCGAAACACAACAATGTATTGCGCGTTTAAGGATATGTCACGTTGACCTCTACCCTGATGAAATACGTTTTGTGTAATGAATATCACTGAGAGCGAATGATGATGAGACGCCTTTGAGAAAATGTCAACTATACTACCACTCGACGACGATTCAGGCATTAAGTCATGAATAATGACTAGCTTTGGTCTAGAATCGCTAGCCCAATCACTAGTTTGAGGCAGACCTTCTCGAAATTCTACTTATTATCCCGAAGATCCTTGTAGCTGGGCAGCCCCTCTGCGTAGTAGATAATGATACGTTCGATTGGGGTATCACACATGCGTTCAATATTTCTCAAAAATTTTTTTACAAATACTGTTTTACCGCATCCGGTAGGACCGCACAGCATAGATGGGAATGGATGTTTCCGTCATATATCCATAACTGTTACTGTCATGCGCAGTACACCTCACAGCTTTGAGAAGCATCAATAATTATATTAGTCTTATTCTACTGCCATCTATGATTTTAAAAACGGAATTACATGAAAATGAACCATTGTGTATATAAAATATTGATAGGCAGAAAATATTAAAAAGTAATAGTGTGTGAATAGGTAAGGTAAAATAATGAAAAAATCTTAATTCATGATGTATCTAAAAGTACATTTATTCAAAATATTAATATAAGACATTTTAAAATTTTTTTACAAGTATTGGTTTAATTATTTTACTCGCTCTCGCAATCCTTGACTTAATCCTTAACTTAAATCGTTCACGGTGACGTGTTATCTGCTCTTAATCCGAACGACGAGCGGTTTTATGAGGAGACAATCATGTACATAGCGAATGAATTGTTAATTTTTCTGGAAAAAGTACACGTTTTTCTATATTTTTATACATTAATTTTGAGCCGTAGTAAACTCAAGTGCACTATTTCCTTTATAATGTAAAAATAACTTTAACTTATTAGCTTCATTGCACATATTATCAAATAATTTTTAATCTTTGATGATAGCAGCGTATACCCGAGAAGGGAGGAAAGTTTGAAATTCTTTGCCGAGTTCAGCCACGATCTTCTGTCCAAAACGAGTATATGCCACTCTTAACATTGTTACCATGTACTCTCGGTCGATCTCGAATTCGGACAGCTTCTTCGACGGGAGAAATCCACTATTCGCAATTTTATTGAGAGCCGCTAGATCCATCTAATTTAAACAGAATATGGTATTTTTATTTTTTAAAAACATTTAAATAATAAATTATATATACCTTATTGTAGTTGAACGAAATTTCTTGAACAGCAACAACTTTTCTGTTTAGAATCTCAAGGTAGAGTGATATCTAAAACGAATGTTCTCGGTTCATTGTAAAGGGTGTACCCCACCATTCACCCGTTACCCACCACCATCAGAAGTAGGCGATGATGAGATCATCGTTATATGGAACGCTTGGTCAGAAAGATCATTGCAGGAAAAAAGGAAAGGATACGATTGGTAGATCTGGTAGGCATAGCGTATTATACTCCTAATAGTCCGGGAGTCAGGGAGTTCAAAAGCATTATATCAAAAAGATCGTGCTATAGTTTATTTTATTATTGAAATATATTGATAATCACTTATAGAAAATAGCCATAAAGTCTCTACTTCGAACCAGGTCGGGAACATTGCTATTATTGCAAAATAAGTTGCAGAAATGCATTTTTTTATTTTTTCTTGATTAAATTTATTTTTATTTGATTTCTGTAAAAATAGGTAGAGATAAAAGTTGATCAGAATTGAATTTTCTAAAAGATACATGTATTTCTGAATCTAAAATTAATGTTCTTCATTCATTGTTAAACAGAAAATTTTTTTTTGAATTTTCATATTCCAATGGTTTTTACAAAAATTCATTTTTGTTCATCGAATGAGCACTCAAAGATGACTTTTAGTACAGACAACGTGAAAATTGAAGCCCGATCTCGATACCTTAAAGTGGCGTCTTATTGCAAAATTATTTACCCGAAAAGTTTAAATTGATGTCTAACTCGATTCAGGAACGATAATTGAATCTATCTGCGTTTAATCGACAGCTTATAACGTAATTAACAAACGGTAAAAATAAATTTTCTTAATATTAATATTTAGCAACATTTTTAATAAAAAATTTTCTTAATTTTGGCTAATTTTTAAGTTAGAGAATCATAATAAAATGCACCTTAAAGTACATAAAAAACCATGAATTTTCATATAAATTTTGTCAAGATCGGACCAATAGGAGCCGACATAAAAAAACTTTTTCAACCGACGATTATGCCGAAACTACTTGATATTTTTAATTGACATTTGACATAGTGGTTGTTGAAATAATGCTACAAAAGATCGCATCTTACCTGATAGCTCTAGATGGTTTTGTTCGTTTTAAACGTCCGACGAACAATGCGCGTTCAGTGCACGCGGCCGGGCGGCTACTTCGGCCAGGCGGCGCGGTGGTGGGGGAAGCGCCGCACGGCGGCGGAGAAGATTCGTACACCTTAATTGCAGTTTGATTATCTCGGCAACCAAAGCTGCTAATGCAATAAATTTTGTTTTCATTTAATGTGTTTTTTTCTCAGCTTTAACGTCATGCTAATTAATATATCATAGGCGAAATGTAAACACACGAAATTATCAATTTTTCTGAAAAAAAATCATTTTTGGCTATCTACATAACCTTTATATGCATATATTGCGATTCCAAATCTTTTTATGATGAATGTAAATAATTTTATGATGATAGCAGTGGAATGCAGGTTGTGCATACAGCCAAAACAAATTTTTTTTTCAGCAAAATTGGTAATTTGAAGTGTTTGCATTTCCCCTATGATATATTAATGAGCATAACGTTAAAGCTGAGAAAAAAACACGAGTAGTATTGTGGCACCATGGCGAATGTAAACAAATATGATCTTGACCTCTGTGACTTCTCGTCCATGTCACTTTGGTGAAGGGCATCTTTGTTTATACTCTCCATGGTGCCAAAACCACTTGGGAGAGATCCCCTCTCCCTCTATTTTTTCGCCATAGTGTAGCGAGACACTTTGAAGAGACCTCCGCTCTCCAAAGTATATTCTCTGAACGAGAAGATACTTTAGTAAGATCCTTCTTTTTCTCCATGGTACCCGTAATATGTAAAATTTCTTTGAATAAAGAAGCGTACTTAGAACTAGACTATATCTAGAGTGAATGTGGTGGATTTTTAGGTTGAGGTAGTAGGAGTTGGTATTTGGGCAAATCAGAAGAGAAAATATAGTGACAAATAATGTTTATTAAATTAATACTTATAAATCTAGATACAAATTATGGGTTAGATAATAAAGTGTTATTTAAATATACGACTAATTTATAAATATACAAATTAACAAATTCGTAAATAATTAAGTAAATGTCTTCGAAACTTAAAACTATATTGGCTTCTTTTAATATTTTATCAATTTGATCGACAAGTGTGCCGTCAAAGTCACGCATGGCACATTCAATTTTATACGCTGTAAAATAAGTGTATTTAGAGTTTTGCGTATTTTGTAGCTTTTCAGTAGCATCTTTCACACTTAACAAATACTTAATTCTTTTATCGATAATTTTGGATAAAGCCTTTAACCGGTCAAAAGTGACCCTCTTAAATACCAATTATGGCTTAAGTGACCTTTTCGCCCTTGCCCCATCAGATCCTTGTGTTACCGCCGCAGTCTCTTCAATCAACTCGAAGGTTCGATCCGAATAGCTGATCATGAATCTTATTATAACTCCATCGATGATGATTTTTTGATGAAGCATATCTTCGTCACTGTATGCATGACAGAATCTGTCGATCTCATGAAATTGTTCCTGGAACACTGTCCATGTGGCCAGTGAGAAGGAGAATCCTTGAAAGTCCTGATTGCTGAGGCGAACAACAGGGTTAAAGTCACCAGAACCGACTGCCGTATTTTCTAGGCCCATGTGAACAAGTTTGCCGTAGGAATTGTTCAGCCCATAAAACATGGGTAGAATTTGATGGCTTGCTCTACTGACTCTCCTCCACCACCAACATCTGCCTCAGACTGTCCAACGGTCTCTTCTGACCAGCCATTTTCTCGAACTTTCACACGTGGAGGTTCCGCGACTTATATTCGAAAACTAGGTAGGTTCGATGGGAGGGGGTGGGGAAGAACCAATGAGAATAAAGATCGCAGATATTGGGGAGCCAATAGAATCTTTGTCACCAGAATGGGGATTCAATAGAAATTTGACTAACCATTTCTTAAAAGCTACGTAAGCAAATATATCCAGTAACGTTCACACTTCACATTACAGTTTATTATAACATTAAATTACAGCTTATCGACAAATTTTTTAACAACATCATCAGTTTTGCTAAGGTCTGTTGAGAAATTCTTGAGAAATCGTCGAAAACCCAAACCATTAAACAAATAATACAGAAACATGATACAATATTTTCCATAAGTATCGGATAAAGTGCTTTGCAGCTGAATATTACACCATCTTATTCGCTTGCAATGTCGCTTGATTCGACTCACTCACGTGGAAATTCTGGCGCCACTCCAAAGCTATCGGAATACCAGCCAACGCCATTTGATGTGACGTATATTGCCACCCAATGTCTGTCAAAGCCACAGGTTTTTACCCACGTTACTGGAATTTGATCTGCCGGATAAACTGCTACCGCATGAGAGGTCATTTTTCGTAGCTGCTGGAGAATATCCAAGAAAGACCTCGAGTTACCGTCAGCATCGCCATCACTTGCTCGCTCGCATTGAATTTGTTGCTGCTGCTGCTGCTGACGTCGTTGCACATTCTCGATACACTCTTGCAGCAACAAAATCATTTTTTTAGCATGTTCCATGCTGATAAAACAGGTTTCACTATTGTCGGTATAAGATGTTGCGCCTTAATTAGACGTTTTTTGCACACCTCGACCTCCTATCCCGGCGCCGCGATTTTGCGCAGTAGCGTCGCGTGTTTGCGCAATTTGTTTCTTTGGCACTTGCTCAGCGGTACGTTTCCACGGAGAATATTTAGTACACACTGGGCGAGATAGAGGACAAGTTTGCGGCCGGCCTGGCGCAGAAGAGCCACGCGTTACCGCGCGTCCAGATGACAGCACAACACTCTCAGTATATCGATATATTTTCTCGGAACGGGATAGTGATGACACTACTGCTGCTGCTGCTGCTGCTTCATAGATAATGTTGCTCCGACCATTACAGACGAACGATTGGCACATTGTCTGTGTGCGAGGTGTTTATATGCTGTCTGCACCGCCACGTACACATACTGATGTTGATCGTGCGGAAGGTGCACGTACGATAGCGACAATTTTCCGGCGTGTCCTGCTTCAAGTCGAGCAGCAAATAGTGATAGGGCTGCGACGTGGCATTGTTGTAGACCTCCTGTAGAAATTTCGGATCTTCCGAGCAATGGCCGCCTGATCGGTGCCATCGCCACACTCTGGTGGATATTTGAGGCATACATCTTTTCCATAAAGAATTTATCTATGTAAAAGAAACCACCTTGCCGGGTTCGAATACCCTCGTGACAACATAGCCGAATTCTACGGCTTTTTTCAGCTCGTCGGCCACCCACGTCCCGACAAAAACACGCTCTCTCGTGTCTTCGTGCTCGCAGTCCGACTGACATAGGGTCTCGATGTATAACCGACACAATGGAAACAGCAGTTTGTTATGCATTCGCACGGACAAAATCGGATGATAGAGGTTCCTCGGTGGTAATACCTCGCATATGATTAAACTGTCGATACTGCGAATGTCATTGTTGTCAACGACAATTTTTGCGCACTCAGTCTCACCGACATAAAGTTTCGGATGACCAATGGGGTATCGGCCGTACTTGCAGATGTACGGATACAGCGAGCAGACATCTACGTATTTAATTTTTTCTCCCGGCCGTACATCGTACGATTTGACAGTCTGCCCGTCCGCCTGCCGAAAAATGCATCTCGCAGATTGAGAGGTGTATGCCAGCCCCGCGTGGACTCGCCGCCATTCACCGGACGGTATAATGTCGATTGTATTTTTTCGTACTTAATGATTTCGTGTTGAAAATCGAACACATAATTATGCTCTCGTTTGTCAGTGTACCACTTTAGGAATGCCTTGCGTGCCTCAACGCTCATCGAGTTCGGGGAGAAAGTCTCAATAGGCGGCATTTTACCCACATAATTCTGATTTTCTGGCGTGTTGAATAGATGGGGGAAAGTGCCTTTCTCAATGTCGCCTAGTCCGTACGCTTTCGGTAGAGCGCTTAGCGGCATATGCAGATAATTGAGACTGTCTAGGAACTTCACGTGCGCAAATTGCATCATAATTATTTTTTACCCGTTTAAAATAAGGCTTGGCGTCTCGCGAAAGTCTTTGGGCTCGATCAGATGTTTCAAAATAAATTGTACATCAAAGCCCTGAGCATTAGGGGCTACACAAATGACCGAGCCGATATTTATTTTGCGCGTCAGAACCAAATCAATTAACTGCTTGACCAGCTCATCCGCGAATACGTACTCTCGTGTCCCGCAAAAATTGTACGGCTCCGAGATATTGTCGTCGTGTAGACAGGCGCTACACACCTGCTGTACAACGCACAGATTCACATCGTGTATGCATGTCCTATAATCGCCCACCACGGTGTCCGACTGCTGGGTCTCAAAATCATAAAATACATACAACATCTGCTTCTCCCTTGCAGCACTCCTCTGACGTGATACAGCAAGAGGCTGCATAAAGCAGAAGTGTCCGATTGGCTCTATCCGGTTACATATTTTGCAATAGACATTATCGTACACGTGTGCAGACGTATTACTAATTCTAATAATTCTACAACATCTCGAGCAGATCTTCAAACTTTTGCATGCCGTGTGACCCTTATCAAATGAATCGGCTTTCAGATGATTGAGATAACAGGTCTGGTCGAAAAACATTCTAGCGCATCGCGGACACTCTGAACGCACGCCAGACAACTACGACATCGATTTGGACATCGCTGCTTCCTATCACTTACGATTTTTCTATTGCACGACAAACAATATCCCCGACTACCGGCTGCTGCTACCAAGTTCAAAATGGGCTGATAGTGCCGCGTGTTCTCGTAATACATAATGTGGAGAGTATATCTGACTGTATTTCCGACATTGTAGACTACTCGCTACCATCGTACAATGGTTTATCACCACGAGCAAATCCGTGAAACGAAAACACCACTATAGACACATCTAAACAAGCGTAATACTCCTGAAATGGTTTTATCTCTGGTAGACCACAGCTGGTTTCGGGTACGATGACTAGCGCTATTACAAAGCTTTAGAGCCCACTCTTTTTGAAATTTGCCATTATCTTATCTAACTTTATCCCACATTTTCTGCAGATATCCCGTGCGACCGTCACCGCGAATGGCGTGTATATACGCGCTCACGAGTGATCTAGCCAGACGGAGATTATCCGTATTTCGAATGTTCAGAATGGAGCGTTTGAAGACTGACTCGGATGTGAGCCCAACTCAACTGCGTCCCTGAGGTACCGACACCGTATTGACAGTGATTGTCTGTGCCTCGTTAATCTCAAGACCGTCATTACTTTGCAAAACACTTTCCAAAAGTTCCAGTATATTGCTTACAATCAATTCTCCCACTTGTCTATACGAAATTCATACAATATCCCCACGACCATTTAGACAAAATATCGGATAGTATTTTGTATGCTCTTGATGAATTATGATGTATAGCCACACTGGTTCTTCTCCAAAACCACCACTACCACCACCATCACCACCACCACTATCACCAACCTCCTGCAAGTAATTGTCTATTTTTTAAATATGTACTCTGCTATTTACTGTTGCTACTGCTATCATTGTCAATAGCGCATGAAATGCTTACATGCAGTGGTCTCATCGTTGTCGTCACCATCATCCGTATCATGTCCTGATGTCTCGTCACCACTTAAAGTGCTAGAACTTGAAGAAGGGGTGGAAAATTGCGAGGATGACGATGCATCGGAGACTACTCCATCGTCATATTCTTCTTCTTCTTTTTTTGGGTCCCTGATACCCATGTTAATGTTAGCATTAATGGTATCGTCGTCATCGTCATGATTCTCCTTAATAGGTCTTGCCATGTACGACGTAGATGACTCAGGTGTAATGATCAACGCTGCATCAATCTTCATTACTTCAGCAGTCGTAAGCACTTTTGATTCGTCTGAATTCGGGGCAGCAGCAGCAGTCGACGAAACAGTGGATAAAGTTTCACCTACGCTGCAAATCGTCACGTCTTCCAAAGATTGATACAGCTCGGCAGCCACCACTTTGAGGTTTAATGCCGCCTCTGCAGGCTTCTCTTCCAATATTTCCTCATCATTATCATCATCCAGCTGAACAAGCTCTATCACGGCATCTCCTTCGAGATCAGACATCATATTATCGAGATCTGTAAAACGATAAAATTTGCATATTTCTCGCTGACTAATATGAATTTGAAAAGTTTTCAATTACCTAAAATAAGTTGATACTGCTGCATGATGTCCTTGACTTGCCAGGCCGACTGCATTCCACGACGCTGGATACTCTCGCCAAGAATACGAATAATTCCTACCTCGCTCTCGAAGAAACCGCGATTGAATAAGATCATATTAGTGCGCAGACTGCAGAAATATATTATATATTTGAGTCTTTGTAGAAGGTTGTCGATCTAGCAATGTTTCAAAGATTGACGCCACCTATCACTGCAGAAGAAACGCGCTGCTGGCTCGCGTAACAACACTATGCTGAAGACTTGCAACAAAATTCTCAATAGACGTAGTTTGTTCATGATGTAGATGAGTTGATCTCTTGCTGAAATTTTTCGTGGCTACGGCTCAACAGCTTAGTAGTGTGTGGTCTTATTGAATTAGGTGGCACGAGACAATTTCTATCAATCAATCACGTGTGGGCTGGGTTAATCTGAGCGAGAAAGAGATTGAGGTATAGTCAATGATGTAAAACAGTATAAATTCAATTGATTTTTTTATTATTAACTAAGATCAGTTAGGCTTGATTCTAGTGGGTTAATCATCTCTAAAATATAAGTATATACCCTTGAAATATATTTAGCCGTATAACGTTTATGTATTAAAAATTTATTAATTACCTCTCAATTTCAATGAGTCTCTGGCCTCTTGTCAAAGTCTCTCGTTGAAGATATCCGCTTACAGCTGCTCAAGATATTCTCTTATTAAGGAATTCTCACTGGTTCAGTGCTGCTGTTGCTGCTGCTACTGAAGGTATTCCCTGGTGTAAGTTACTACTGCTACTGCGGTACACTGTATTATGGCTAACTGCCTTAGTTGGGCCGCTTTTATAGTGCCAGCAGGGGTGGTATAAATTTTGTGGCGGTAGTTTATTACACATAACCAGCCCACTTACTCATGAAATATCGTTGTTTATACCCATCATTTGCCTACACTCCTCTTGACGAACATAAATTTTTGGATGTCCGATAGGACATTTATCCCGTTTACAAATAAACGGGTACAATGAACAGACATCAACATATTTGATTTTTTGCTGATCTTGACAATCAAACATTTTTACTGTATTACCTGTACGACCTCCTAAAACGCATCTCGGGGATCAAGCGGCTTCTGTCTTATATTGACGATATTTTCTCGGATAAAATTACTAAGTCATTCATTTTGTGTAATTTCATCACTGAACTGACATTCCCATTTCTTAATAAGGCTATAATTAGAGAACTTCAATTTATTATTAACTTCCATAGTTCTTTCGTACCTATCAACCATGGATTTACCGCTTTTCAATTGTATATCTCTGTTTATTCTATAGCTGCGAGGGCAACCATGTCAAAAACAGCCATGAAATTGAAATACTATACCGTTGTGGTTCTCACCTTCTCGCGATTCACAGTATCCATCGACTACTATATTCTCGGATAACCTTCTCTCCCGACCATGTCCTGCTTGTTCGACATGTCGATGAATGAAAATTTATTTCTAAACACACGCATACAAGAAGAGGCTATTGTTGTGCATTCGACAAATGCGTTTATGTTAAATTTTAGAAATGTTTTGCGAAAAGGTAAGCATGCTAATCTCAAAATAGTGGCATCTTTTTTGCCGTATTTCAGAATTTCATTCTTGAAATTAAATACGTAATCAGCTCTCATTTGTTCGTCGTACCATTTTATAAATTTGATTCGTTCGCTATTACTCATTGTATCTGGACTATAAGAATCAAGAAGAGGAAATGGTCCTTCGTCATCCTGATTTTCTTCAGTGTTAAATAAATGAAGAAAAACACCTTTCTCCATTTCTGGTAGGCCATAGGATTTCGGTAAATTGCTTAGGGCATATGAAAATAGTTTAAACTATCGATAAATTTTGCATGTAAAGCTTCCATTAAAAGTATTTTTGTACCATTCCTAACAACCGATGGTACGATTCGATCTTGGTCAAATTTTTCTACGATATATTTGAAAATGAATTGTGCATCAAACCCTTGTGAATTATGGGCCATGCATACCACTTGTTGAAACCATTATCGCCGTGTTAATGGAAGATCAACAGGCTGTTTTACAGGATCTTTATCGAACAAATATTCATGAATACCACACTTGTTGAACAACACATAAATTGGGTACATGTACTGTTTTTTTTTCATCGCCCACCATCGAAAGAGTTTGCTGTGTCTCAAAGTCGTAAAAGAGAAATAACACTGGTTTTGATCTATCTGCCTGATTGATCGGTTGTACATAACATAAATGTCTAATAGGTGCTTGTTTTCTACAAATTGGACAGAATGATGTGCCGCATTCATGTTCTTTATTTTTTTAATAATTTTAAAACAAGTCCGACAAAGTCTGATTTTACTATATACATCAATATTTTTACTATAAGATCCAATTTTCAAATGATTGGTTAAACAGGTATCACCAAAAAAAGTCGTAAACAAGTTTCACATTTTTTGGTGATACTACAAGCAGGTGTTGTAAAGTATTTATAACATCTATTGGAACATCTATGATCGTCAGCTCGCCAATAGCTTTTATTACACGGTATACAGTAACCATCACTACCACAGACGCTAATGAGATTCAATATTAGTTCATAATGATTTAGCCGCTCATAATACATAACATGTAATGTATGTGTAATAGCACCATTAACTTCAGTAACATATCGCGTACCGTCATATATTGGTGGGTTGCCCCTTCTAAAGGTTGAAACCATACCATCCATCATCTGGTACTAGAACATTAGCCAAATTTACTAACTCTATGGCAGCGGTTTTCTGTATTCTCCCATGTGTTTGACGAATCTGATTCCAATACGTATGAAGAGCGCCAGAACGTATATGACCTCTCACAACATAAGCATAACCGACAGTTAAACTCCTTGGTAAACACAAATTGTCATCGTTGTAAATTGTCAATATAGATTTCTTTTTCACTGACTCTAACGTTAAACGTACACGACCACGACCAGTAATGTTTTGAACTTGTAACGGTCCTGTCCCTCCTCGTGTAAATAGAAAGCGTTCCTTTATGTAAATAGTGCGCGTTGTCTAATGTATAGCGTTTGGAGGATTCGCGCCTTTTCTCGAGTTATACTCGTTCGTCTACTGTATGTGTGCGTCGGATGATTAGAGAGAGAGTGGGAGAGTGCGTGAGCGCAGATCAAGGTGTGACTGATTTGTTTCACCGTGTATTGTACGTGTTTTGAAATAAAAGCGGCGGTAAGACTCGTTCGAGGATTATTCGCTCGCTGACTTATTTATTAGCGAGTTGAAATCAATAAAGCCTAGGTACGTGACAATATAAACGAACCTGTGTATTTATTTTCTCTCTCCTTATTCCTCTCTATCCTGATCTAAGAAAAACGAACCCTTACATTGGCGATCCTGCCAGGATAGAGAGAAAGAGAGATACAAGTTTGTACACGGATTCGTTTAAATGGTGCCTGTATTTTTTCCGGTGAGTTTTCCGTGGCCCGGAGAAGAGCTCGTAAATCATCCGGAAAATCCGGTTTATGATTTCGGAGAGAGAGTACAGGAACTGGCCTCCGAAAACTATCAGCTGGGAGAGTTGATTTGTTTATTAGAGGAGAGAGTGTATCGTCTTGAGCAATTGAATTTAAAGTTGGCGCTAGAACGTTTAGACGTGTTAGAGAAAACCGTTAAGCAGAGAAACGTTGAAGTCGACGCTCGTCTGAAGAAGGTCGAAGAGGAAATCGACATTTTGACATTAAAAATGTCAAACCTTTCTATTTAAAAGTGTTTTTTTTCCAAAATTGTCAGTGTAGCATTAGTGTATAAATAGTATTTTATTTCCGTAAAAAAAATTTATCATAAAAACAATAGTTATTTATATATCAGCAGTAGAATCTCGGGTTTTTTTATTATAATATATTTCAATAAAAGTTCATATTCATGGTTAAATTTGTTTAATACACAATATTGTCAATGACTAATAGATATTGCAATATTGTGTGGGAGACAAAAAGCCGATAGAATGTGAACTAATGAAATATACGAATTTCGAAAAATAATATCCGAAAGGAGTTATAATAAAATTCGCTTAAAATTTGCAATTGCAATTTTTGTAAATTGTAAAGGAGAATTTTATTAATTTTTTCACATGAAAAAACAATAATTTCGGAAGAAAAAATTTTTTCGACTTAAGCGAGATTCGAACTCTGATCGGAGAGTTTGAAGACGGGAGCTTTACCTCTGAGCCATTTAACTCTTAGTAGACCAGCGGTGTTATATACTATCTGTGCCGAGTACACTACAGTATGATGGTGAAAACACGTAGTTCTAAGCTCCTTGAGAAGAATCAAGGTAGTTTGCAGGGAAAAAGAGATGCTTTGAATGAATCTCTTGCTAAATTAAAAGACGATACACACATTGACAATGCTCTTGAAGATGAAGTAATGGCTTTCAATGAGCAAGTTAATGAGAATATGCAAAATATACTTTTGTATATTATAGAAGAAAATGAAGTTGCTTTGCAAGATTTGACAAACAATGTTCAAACTTCCGAAGAAAATTATCAAGAAGCTCTTAGACAAATAAAAGAACTTGAATTGAAATTAAATACAAGTGAAAAGGAGCTTGAAAAACGATGTCAAAAACGAGATTTTGAGCGTCGTGATAATTGTAATGAGGCATCTAGGGGTGTTGAATTGATTAATACAAAAATTCAACAACTCACCACAGATGTAAATGATATAAAAACATATGCTGAGAATATAAGTGAAGATGCGCATAAATTACGCATTTATATGTCTCAAGATATAACTCCAGAGTCAGCCATAAATGAAGGAGCTGTGGAGCATATAATTCAAAAGTATTTCGAACAATACGAGAGACAGAGAAACTTGAGGGATAATTCTCAAGTAAAATCTCTAGAGGAGCGCATTGTTTTTTTGGAAAATGCCAATAAACATTTGCTATCCAGATTGACAAAAGCTGAAAATTCGAATAAAAATTATAGCGCTCTAATAACAGAGATGCAGGACGTAATAATCGATCAAGATCAGCAATTCAGCGATTTAAGAACATTTAAGTTAAACGCTGAGAATGAAATAGACATTCTGCAAAGCAGATTAAGCACTCATGAGCTTAGCGTTGATAAGCATAGTGAGCAGCTCTACGATCTCATGAGAATGACGAAAAATGTCAAAGATCATGAGATTGAAAATGAACAGAAAATTGATCTATTCAAAATTCGGATCAATAAAGATAATGAAAAATCTAGAGTTACTCGAAATAACTCAATAAAATGGTCAGATGATGAGATAAGAGATAGGAGAGCTTCGACTAGACGATTATCCAATAGTAGTCGATCTCCTTCGCCCATGAGACCAATAAAAGACAGGCTAAGAGAAAATATCATTAAGCCTAGTTTAATTTTGTCTCCGGACAGGAGTACAAGAGTAAATCAGAGTTTCTTAAATACGAGTCGCTCTGCTTTTCGGAGAGAAAAATGTCTGCTCCTATTTTCAAGGCTGATTTATCTGATAAGCCTATGAAATTTTTAAGGGAGATTAAAAGATATATGGGATCGGAGGACTTGCCTCTAGACGATGTCAAGTATATTTTGGCACGTTCTTTGAGAGGTACAGCAGGTAGTTGGTGGGATATGATAGAAAATTCTATCTCATCATTCGATCAATTCGAAAAAGAATTCAAACAGAGATTTTGGAATTCTGATATCACTGACCAAATCAAAAGAAAAATTGAATATGGTACATACAGTGATATGGAGAAAAAAACTCGAGTAGAATATACTACTGAATTAATGAGTCAAGCTGTAGACATAGGAGAAATGTCTGAGAAAGAGCTTGTAAGAAAACTTGCGGATCATCATGGATTCGAAGTAAGATTTGCAGTTTCTACACAGAAAATAGAAACTAAATCAGGTTTGCTTGATTTATTATCTTGCTAAGATATTGGAATGCAGAGGGAAAAAGAGAGTAAATCTGTATTATCCAATAAATCTACGGATTCTGGTGCTAGTACTAATTCGACAGTACAGAATTCTCAGAAAAATTTCAAACCTTGGAACAATCAAAGGTTTAATAATAACAACAGTAACAATCTGAATAGTCACAGTAAATCCGAGGAGAGCTCTGAGACTAATAAAATTCAAGCTAAATCCGGAGAAGCTGCGACTAGTCAGAAAACTTCTGGTGGACAGAGTATATTTAAGAAAATGCCACAGAAGAGTACTGGTACTAAATCGAAAAATGGACATGACATTTACTCTTTAGATAGAGAAATTTTAAAAAATCCGTTAGAGGCATGCGGAATGTCGGGAAACTAACGACAGTCGCAGCATGTGCCCCGGATTTTATCTCAAATAGAGAGAGTAATGAGGCGACTGATTCTAGAAAAGGATATATTCAAACGATTTTAGAAGATCCTAGAGGAGCCTTGTTAGATGATCCGGAGGAGAGAATTCAGAAATGCCAAAACACAGAGTGTCCTGTGATTAAAATAAATTTGCAAGATGTCGAGGTAGAAGCTCTCATCGATACAGGCAGCCCTATCACGTGCATTTCTGATGAATTTTACAGATTGCATGTTGATAAATTTAAAAAATGTCCAACGTTACCTATTATAGGACAAGTTATTAAAGGGGCTATTGGGGCTCAATCTGTCCGTTTAAAGATTCAATTTTTTGCGGAAGTTACTATTGGAAAAACAAGCAAAAATCTTAATATCATTGTAATTCCGAGATTATCTAGGGATTGCATAATTGGAGTTGATGCTATGGGAAGTTTTGATATGTCTATCAAATTTCGTATGGGCACAGTGGAGTTAAGAGAATCAAAAGATAATATGGAATGGTTAATTTATAAAACCTCTCCATTGAGTATAGAAGAGATAAATCATCGTTGCATTGAGGCAATCGAAGATTTTGGAGAAGTTGAGGATTATTGGAGTCAGGAGGAACAAGCCGAATTAAATGCAGGTCGGACTTTTCTCTCTGAACTCAATAAAAATTACTCAGAGTTGCATGGAAATCAATGTGAGGCGTCTCTGGTAATTAATAATTTGTCATCAGATAACATAGATCTGTATGACATTACAGTGCAAGAAGTAGAAGAGAAACTTCAGAATTGCCTCTGTAAAAATCCGAAAACTATCGACAGTCTCAGAAATCTCATCTGGAGATATAAAAAGGTTTTTTGTAAAAAACCAGGATTATTAAAGAATTTTGAATATAAAATCAAGATTAAAGATGATTCTACATTTTATGTTGCTCCATATCCTATTGCAATTAACAATAGAGAAATTGTTAGAGCAATGATAAAAAAGATGCTAGACTGGAAAGTGATTAGAAGGTCAAACAGTCAATACATCAGTCCATTAGTGACTCCAGTAAAAAAAGACGGAACGGTGAGGCCGTGTCTGGATGCTAGAGAGGCAAATAAGCGCTTTGTAAAAGATTATGAGTCTCCTAGAAATGTAGAGGAATTATTGCAAATTTGTGATGAAATTGCAGTGATGACCAGTCTTGATTTAACGAGTAGTTTTTGGCAGATACCGTTAGCCGAAGAAAGCAAAAAATATACTGGTTTTATGCACGAAGGCAAAGTATATGAATTTAACGTTTGTCCTTTTGGCACCAGTGTAAGTACCTCAGCATTAGTGAGAGGCTTAGATTTTGCTATCAGAGGACTCGGTAAAAACATAATAAATTTTGTAGATGATTTATTATGTATCTCCGGATCAGAAGAAGCTCATTTAGTGCATCTTGAAAAATTGTTTAAAAGACTAGAAGAGTATAATTTCACTCTTAGTCTTAAAAAGACACATTTCTTTAGACAAGAAATTGATTTTCTTGGCTTTACGCTTACTCCTGAAGGAATAAAAGCTCAGGAAGCAAAGCTTGAATTAATAAGAGAATTTCCAATACCTAGAAACCATAGACAATTAAAAGGTTTTCTTGGTTTGGTAAATTTTTATGGTAGAATGGTTGATAACTTTGCATATGCAATGGAACCATTATTTAGATTACTAAGAGTAAAAAAGTGGGGGTGGGGGGACAAAGAGAATGAAGCATTTCAAAATGTTAAACAGTTATTTTTGGAAAATGCTACTTTGTCTCATACTGATCCTACGAAACCGTATATATTGAGAACAGATAGTAGTGATTTTGCGATATCAGGTGCTCTGTCTCAATTAGATGAAAATGGAGTGGAAAAAGTCATAAAGTCCGTTAGTCGTACTTTAAAAGGCAGCGAATTGGCTTATTTCACTACTGAAAGAGAACTTCTTGCAATTGTTTTTTGCATAATGAAGTTAGATGATTATTTAAGAATGGCGAAAGTGCAGGTGAAAACTGATCACCAAGCACTGATTTATATGTTTAATTGCCGATTTACCAGTGCGAGAATACGCAGATGGGTAATGGCAATACAAGACTACGATCTTCATTTTGAACATGTAAAAGGGAAAGACAATGTTGTGCCTGATTTATTATCAAGGCATCCCGAGTACATGAGCACGGTAAGAAACAAGCCTGGAGAGATTGTAATCTCGGCTGTTAATAGAAGAAGAAAACTGAGTAAAGAAATGATTTCAGTTCTTAAGAATTTTAAAACTCATCAAGAAGAAGATGAGAAAATTCAGCAAATGAAAGCTAAAGCTGTACCAGTTTTAGATAAAATTCCAAATAAAAATCTTAAAATGCCGACTTATATTGTGAAAGATGATTTGACTTATAAAAAAAATCGTTTTGAGCAGTATTTGTTGGTGATGCCAGAAAAGTTCGTAAGTAAATTCATTATAGAATTACATGAATTTTATGGTCATATTGGATCTAGGAAATTACAAAAAATGATACAAGAAGATTTTTATGTGAATAATTTAAAACATAAAATTTCTTACTTGTTATCTACCTGTGACTCGTGTCAAAGAAATAAAATTTCGACGAGGCCGAGCACTGCTAAAAGACAAACAATTATTCCAGAGAAGCCCGGTGATTTATTATCAGTGGATTTTTATGGTCCATTACCGACTTCTACTGCAGGGATGAAGTATATCTTTGCAACGATAGATGTTTTTAGTAAATTGGTAGTTTTATACCCGATAAAAAAAGCCAATACGTCTACTGTATTGAGAAAAATTTTTGATCATTATATCAAAAATTTTGGAAAGCCAAAGAGAATCATGTGTGATCATGGTACTCAATTTACTTCTAAAAAATGGCAGCAAAAATTAGAAGAAGAAAATATACAATTAGTATACTCTTCTGTGCGCCATCCACAAGGAAATGTGGTAGAAAGAGTAAATCGAGAGCTTGGTCGATTTTTCAGAACGTTCGTTAGTGATAAACATACAGGATGGGTTCCGTATGTTAATATCATTCAATCAATAATTAACGAAACGTATCACGAAACGACTGAGTACACGCCTCTGGAGTTACATTTAAATATAAAACCTAGTAGGGTGTGGAAAGTATGGATAAGAACTAATATCCATGCGGATGATTTAATACATGAAGAAAAAATATTCTTGGCAAGAGAAAGAATTAGAAAAAAGGGTGAAAAACGTAATGAAAAATTCAATAAGGAAAAAAAACGTTTTTTCACGAAATATGAAATTGGAGAGGAAGTACTTGTACGTGCAAATAATGTCTCAGATGCAGAGAATAGACAAATATCTAAATTTTTCTCTGTATATATGAGGGGCCGTACGAAGTACAAAGGAAAATAGGTGAAGATACCTATTTTTTAATCGATAGGGAGACACAAAATGAGAGAGGAAGATTTCACGCGGACGACTTGAAAAAGTACAAGCGTCGCGTAGAAATTTAAATGGCAAGAATCGAGCTATGCTCGCGCCGAAACTCTTCTATGAGTTGCATGAGTTGAAGAGAGAGAGAAAAATAACAGACTGGCGCTCTCACTCGCTCGCATTATAAAGCTGTCACCTGTTTGTATACACACAATCAGGTGATCAGTTTGGTTTTTTTTTATTCCTCTATTCGTGGCGATTTGCACGAGAGAGGAGAGATACATGGATTTAAATATTAGATGTTTAAAAATTAAGATAATTTATTTAAACCAAGTCCTGATTTATTTATGGGATGGTTTAAATCATTAGATGTTAAAAACTAGAGAATAGTAAAGATTTTAAATGTTAGATGTAAGCTTTTGAGTTTTTAAAATTATTTAGATGTTTTTAATGAAATAAACACTCTAGTCTTGATTAATACATAAGGCTAGAGTGTATTTTAAATAAATGAGATGTTTTATTGTAATTATAATTATTTATTTAGATGAAACAGAGTAACTTCGTTAAATGTGCTCTGATTGTGATTTTAAAAAATGGAAAAAAATCGATTAAATTTTGCTTGAAATTGCAAAATTTTAATTTATTTCGATTTATTATAATTACTAATTGTTGGAAGTAGCAACAATTAGTAATTTTAAATGAAAAAAATTTTTTCCCCGAGGTGGGATCGAACCGGCGACCTTTAGGTTCGAAGGCACGCACGCTGGCGCGGAGCCATAATGCCATGTACTTGTACTCGGAAAAATCTGAGTCAAGTGTTAGATTGGCGGTGGAAATTTTTTTTTGTTTCTTTTGCATTTTTGTGGACCTCCTGAAGGCATTAATGGAGTGCTCTGCTGGTAATCATCTTTATCTCCTGAAAGCGTTGAGGGAGAAGGAATAGTTTGTTTCCCTTAGTATGAACTCTTGAAAGCGTTGAGAGAGTTCGAAGAGGTAAACACCCGTGTCAATGACCGGGGTGTACTTGATTCTGAGGAAAGGTTGAATTTTTCCTAGAATATCAGAATCAATTTTAGTTCTCTGCTATCCTTTGAAGAGACAGGATGTGCGACGAGGATGTTTTGGAGTTGTGTGTTAGGGATCACGATATGATTCTGGAGGAATCTGTAGAGGAAATCCTGGAGGAGTTGGAGAGTCTGGTCGCGGTCGGCAAAGAGGAGAAGGGCACACAAACAGGTCGAGAGGCTTGGAAGGAGAGGCCAGGGGATCGAACCCTTATTCCGGGCGTTTTTCGGAGAAGGAGGACAAGGTGGAGGCCACCGAAGGGAGGAGGCGGCTGTGGTGTATCCACCGGTGCCAGCACTACAGGCGGTGCGAGCTCCTCAAAGAAAAAGAAGTGAGTGCTTAGTGTGGAGTGTTTTTTTTAATAGTGGAGAGAATTTAAGATTTTTTTTGTTTGTTTTTTTTATAGAGCAAAAAAGGCGATATACTCCATATTGAATTTTGGAAAAAAGTCGAGATTATTTTTTTGTTATTTTGATAAATAAATTATTTTAGTTATGAGAAATAGGAAGTGTTTTTTTTATTTTTCTGTATATTTGTATTTTATGTGTGTGACAAAGTGGGGATTTCTGTTAATTTATTATAATTATAATAATAATAAATTAACAGAAGGGGACTATGTAACGGTCCTGTCCCTCCTCGTGTAAATAGAAAGCGTTCCTTTATGTAAATAGTGCGCGTTGTCTAATGTATAGCGTTTGGAGGATTCGCGCCTTTTCTCGAGTTATACTCGTTCGTCTACTGTATGTGTGCATCGGATGATTAGAGAGAGAGTGGGAGAGTGCGTGAGCGCAGATCAAGGTGTGACTGATTTGTTTCACCGTGTATTGTACGTGTTTTGAAATAAAAGCGGCGGTAAGACTCGTTCGAGGATTATTCGCTCGCTGACTTATTTATTAGCGAGTTGAAATCAATAAAGCCTAGGTACGTGACAATATAAACGAACCTGTGTATTTATTTTCTCTCTCCTTATTCCTCTGTATCCTGATCTAAGAAAAACGAACCCTTACAAACTATAGCACAATTAACAAATAGTCTCTCATTCACATTTATTTCACACACACTTTGCATAGCGCTTCTAAATAATTGCCAAAGATCTTCCACTAAAAAGTTTTTAATTAGCCTAAACGACAACCAGATCGGGCCTTGATTGAACTGGGTAGATCAATAAAGTCGGTTGGTTGACCTTCTGCACAAAGACGTTGATGTAGATTTTGTACATATTTTTCAAGCCATGTATAAGTATTTACATTAGGTGGGGGCTCCGGTATATATCCGTTACTTTGTCTTCCCTCATATCCAAAATATCTATGAAAACGGGTTGTTTCATTCTCTACTACATACTGAGGTTGTGGTATTCTTTCACCACTCTGTAAACAGGCATCTATAAATATATCATACTAAATAAAATAATGAATTTAACAAAAATTAAAATAAATTTATTATCTTACATTCAGTTTTATCAGTAGAACTGTTAGAGCTAGTGCTAGAGCTATTACAGCTGTCACTAGATCTGGTAGAGGTACTGCGTTTGCGTTCCCTGTTATCCGTATTATGTTTATTTAAGGGGTTATGCCTGAGTTAAAATTCAAAAAAATCAAAAAATTTTTTATTTGACTTTTTTAAGGCAAATTTACTGTAGAATAAGCTGCTGAAGTCCTTTTTGCCCGAAAAAATTCCGCTACAAAGTTATAGGCCAAATACTAAAAAAATATAATTTTTCAAAATTGCGTATTATTGATATTTTGTCTTAAAGCACTTTTGATTATTCAAAACAATTGCCTTTTCATAGAAAATGTAAAATTAAATGCGTTTACAAACTCCTTTTGAAAATGCAATTTTATTAAAAAAACCACACATATTATTTACTGAATCATTACAAACTGTAAATAACTAATTTTTATAAAATCGTACATTTTATTTTTATTTTAAATGTTCAAAATAAAATAAATTTGGAATTTAAATCTAGTCTTGTAATTTTTTAATCAAACTTATAAAGGGATAAAAAAACATACGTGCAAATTTAAATTACCGGCTGAAAACATGGCATCTTACAGCGTATGGAAAGGGAAATCTCTATTTTACCGACCTAGTCGAGTTTACAGTCAGACATCAGCTGTTTCGTCTGCTATCTGTAGTTTAGTGCAAGCTGGATGTTGTGCTGTTATGATAACTTCTGAGTCTACTAATCTTCAAATTTAGATAAGTGTTTGGACTATAAATAACATATTATTTGTGAAGAATTGGTTCTTTGAGAGTGTATTCTCAAATTTTTTGGTATACGGACTATGAATATCATGTGCACACCTGTGTATTAGATAGTCTCAAAGCAGCTCAAAGTCTACTGTAATTGTTAACAATCCTGTTTAAAAATGGTTAAGCAATTATAAAAATTATATTCATGTAAAATATGTTGATTGTGAATGCGTATCAAAAAATTAAATTTCAATTTCAGCTTTTGATACTGGTACATCAACATGTACAGCACCCGGATCTTGATACATCCCATAATACATAGGTATTTTATGTTAAAATATAAAAGAAATATGCCAAGCAGTTCATGTAAGTACTACTCGATAAGTATACATAAGTGTCTTGCATAAACTTTAAATGCATTTTTCTCATGTTTTGAATTTTTATGATTTTAGATCACTTGCCGCAGGATTTCTCAGGAACCATCAGCCCAATCAAGCTGAAATTTTTTGGAGAGCTTTAGGGAATCCTTTGTGACTGCTTGAACGGAGGCAAATTGGCTAAGGTAATTTTAAAGAATGTTACGCATGTGAACATATGCATAATTCACTATAATTATGAATAGTATGACCTTATGTGTTTCTCAATATTTAAAATTTTTATTTTTCAGTAATCCCTTCCATTCAAGCTGAGGAGAAAGACATTTAGAAGAGTGTTCATCCAGTTTGGTCTATATTCATCACCCGGATGCTGAGAATTCATACGGCAAAGGGAAAAATCTGATCAAATCTAATACTTCACACATGGAATTGTTTGTATAGTAAGTATAGATATATAATTATTTAAAAATATGTAAAATTACAATTAATATGTATACTTTAAGTAGGAAAAAGAATTTTTTTAATATTACTTATAAATAATTTTTTTTGCCTAATAACTAATAATTTGTTTTTTTCAGGTTTAACTCAGGCATAACCCCTTAATAAACGATAATTTGCGGTTGTGAGAGAAACTGCATCTGTAAAATTTAGAGAGTAGAATGTTAAGTATGATTGAAGATCTAATGTGTAAAAAAGTTCTAGATAGCGTAGCCGATAACGTACTGTTAGCTGTTGCAATTTCTGGTATTTCATCATCATGATCATATTCCATTGCTTCATCATCTTTGTTGACATCTTGATCATTTTCATTCCTACCTTCATCATCTAATTGATGTGGTTGTAGATCACATGCCATTATCGCAGCATAACCTTCATCATCCCTCATCATTTCATCGATCTCTGTAAAACTAATCCTAGTTATCAACAAATAATACTTGCTTTGCCGACGAAACATTATTTGTGCTAATGGATGGTCTTGATCATTGCGCTGACGCACAGCCCTCAAAGCAATTACGAAACCTTCCGGATTACGGAATAAACCAACAGTATACATATGATATACTGTTGTTATTCTGCAGTGCAGTAGCAGAAAATGAAGTTTTCTGCATAAATCTTGAATTGATCTCGTCTCGAGATTAGAAGCCCACACTGTCCCACACATTGATTGGATATACGGATCAAATAATAGCGCTATCTGCAACGCTCTCTTAACCACGTTAACTAAATGTAGAGATGTAGCACGAAACATTGCGAGCAAGTTATGCTGCAATTATCCAAAGGACAACTCAACTGCCTGGCATCATGGGTGTCTATTCGCTTAAATATACCCTCAGCGGATTTGATAAGTGTGGTTTACAATACTAAATTTTTCGCTGATATTGCTGATTCGAGGGTTAAGCGAAGGCTTGGTATATTCTTAAAACTAAATTCAATGTGATTCAGAAACGCAGATGCATTGATTTCGAAGAAATATTTTGTCGCGTTGATTGCATTTTATAACTTACCTTACCTATACAGGTGTGTATGAATCATGCTTTAATTTCGGTGAAAGATAGAGAGAGAAAGAGAGAGAGAGACAGAGAGAGAGAGAGAGAGAACAATGAGATTGGAAAGTGCGAACACAGCATTGAGGTGCATGAGGGACACACCAAACCCTGCCGAATAGCTGATTCGGAGACTAAGCGCGGGCTTGGTAAACTCTTAAAACATAAGCGATTATGAATATATTTTATAATTTACACGTAATAAAGCTCAATGAAAGCTGGAGGCCCGAAAAAAAAGAATTTATAGGGTGCCCTTTCCGTACCTGAGATGCAAAAACTTTAGGGTGGTCGAGTTGTTGATGTGGTCCGATTTCAAGCGAGGATCGGCTTCTCGTCTTCGAGGATGAGGTCGACATACTTTTGGAGCAAATAATTGCGAACTCCGCCGAGGATTCCGGCTATTCTTCTCCCTTGGAGGAGGAGAATTAATGGTAAAATTTTTTAATTATTTTTCTAATATTCTTCTCTATTTTTTGTCTTCCCCTAATAAAAGCACTCCCTCATCCCATGGGTTTCCCTCTCCCCCAGTTACGAAGATGGCCCCCTCCCCAATTAAATGCCCCTCTTCTCACCTGGCAGCTCACTTTCTCACCTGGCGGCTCCCCTTCTCACCCCGGGCTATGACACGTCAAGGCAAATCTCCTCACCGTTCCGGGTGCGGTGGTGGGGGTTTGTTTTGACGCGCCATAGTCCGGGGTATACTACTACTAATAGTCCGGGAGTCCTGGAATTGGGACTGGAAGTTCGTGCCACTCGCAATTTTATTGTTGGATCTGGTAGGTATTAGTGTACTGATAATGACCTTAAATTCAAAACAAAGTTCAAAAATGCATTTTTTTTTGGTTTTTCATTTATAGTTTTTTTATTATAAACTTTACGTGAAAAAGTTGAAGATAAAAATTGTTCACAATTGAATTTCCTACAAGGTACATGTATTCCCGAGTGCGAAATTAACTTTTTTCATCGCTAAATTGTTTAAATAAAAAAAAGGTTTTTTCTTCATGTTGCCGTAGCTTATGCAAAAATAATTATATTTGATCAAACACTCTAAAGGTCTTGACAGTTCATACTATCAAGAGGCGCGGTAGCGCCACGATGGCATGTATAAGGTACGTGAGTACGTACGCCGCCGTCGGGCGCTAGCCAGACCCTATATACATCTCATAGGCATTGTTGGAAACTCGACTTACGGTTTTCTTCACTTTGACAGTATTATTTGTCACATAGAAATACTCAAACGAAAGCTTGAAACCAAACTAACAAAATCACATCAGGGTCACATTTTCTGAAAATGCTTCTATCAACAGATATTGTAAAGTGAAAGTTCGAGCCCCTCGATTCTCATCAAGAGAGAAGAATGAAAACTGAACAATTCTTCCGGTTACGTCAGCTCTACGTATTTCCGTAATAATATATAGCACACCATGCATCAATATAGATCTACTTGTACATGCTGAGCAGATGCAGACGATGTTTCACGGTGAAACATTGTTTATGTTTATAATAATCAACGTAAATATTTTAATTAATAATTTAACATATTATTATAAAATATTGTGATAGTGCGAAATATATCATAAGTTTAATATTTTAAAACAGTGTCATTTAAAAACAGTGAGAAATAAGTCAATTTCGTTCATAATGATCGACATGATTAATAGTGTATAATTAGATTAGATAAGTATTTAGTGTTATGATTGTGATTTATTAATATACAATATAAATCAAGGTTTCGTGAACTGATACTTTGTTTAAATATTCTCTTTTCTTTTTCAGATACTTTTGGGAGGTTATATTGCCATTGGAAAAAGTTTGAATTATAAATATTTATGATTTGCAGTATTTATTATGCTGTGAAGTAAGAATATTTATTAAGTTAGCAGAATATCTGGTGCAAGCGGAAGATTTTTATTTTGATAATAAGTAATTCATCTACTAGTGTGAAGGATTGTTTTTTATGGAGGATCGTCTCCTTATGGAGGACTATCCACCTCTTGCTGTGAATTATAGACTTTTTCTCTATCCAGATCGAATGGAATGTACCATAAAAAAGTGTTAAAAAGTGAACTTATTATAAGTTGTATACAGAAAGTGATTGTGTTATTTTAAACGAGAATAAACTTATGAAAAGTATTATCCAAACAATTATTATGTGAAGTTGAAAAAAGTGCTAAAAAGTAAATGTCTAAAATTATATACAATACATGAAAGATTCATGAACTGATTCTTTGTTAAAATATATCCTTTTATTTTTCAGGTTTTTTTACTATTAGATTACATAAAGAAATAACTATTCTGTGATGTGGCAGCTAGTAAAGTGTTAAGAATTCATCTTTCAAGAAAGTTTACGTTGTTGAAGTAAATATGTAACTTTTTCTATCGTCTCCTGGGTTCACCTTTCAAGCAAGTTTCTACATTCTTGAAGTGGATGTGTAATTTTTTCTATTGTCCCCTGGGAGGTAGACTCTCAGGCTATTCGTCGAAAGGGATCCTGATGAGAAGCTAGTGAAAGTGTTGTATTTTCATTATCCAAGAATCAAAGAAAATTTATACAGAATTTCCAGTTTATATAATTTTCTTGTGATGTGACAAGTTGGTTAAGTGTTAGGATTATATTCGAAGCTAGTGAAGTGTCAAGAATATGCATCGCTCATGCATGAAAGTTTCTAAGTTGTTTAAGTGTATATGAATAGTTCATAACTTTTCCTATCGTCTCCTGGGAGGTAGACTCTCAGGCTGTTCGTCGAAAGGGATTCTTATGAATAGCTAGTGAAAGTGTTTTATTTTGTTGGATTTTAGAGATTATTCAGTTTATATAATAGAGAATATTCTTGCTTGATGCAACAGTAATGTTTTATACAATAATCAGCATGTGTATATTATATACTTACTCCATCGATTTCATGGCTTTAGGGTCTAAATTGTCAGGTGCATAACTATAAAAATCAAAACTATAAGTTCTTAGATAAACTCAATTGTATTGTTTTAGCATGTTAAAACAAGCTTTTATAGCTATAACAGATTTTAAATCAGGCGAAGACCGAATTATTCAAAATGTAGCTTACTTATTTCAATTATATTCTTCGCTCTCATTTCTATATGTAGTCATTATTATAGTAGTGATTAAAATCTATGGATATTTTACATACATTTTTTAGTACCTTAATACAGTAGTTATTATATATAAGCTCTGGTCTTTGTAAACATGTATTTTTTGCAGATATTTATTCCATTTTTAATGGGACCAAATGGAAGTTGATATTATATATATATTTTATACTTTCTTTGATATTATGGTTTAGCAGTAAATTCAGTATATATAAATTTTATGGCTGTGATGAATAAATATTTAACGATGAAAGTAAATTAGGTTGTCAGCTATAATACAGAGTGTAAATAATAATAGAAAACATTGAACGTAATTCAAAACAGTGTACCAAGACAAAAGACGTTGAAAGATTCACAGTTTGCACTTCCAATGCCTTTTTCACATACCCCAAACTCAATATAAATAGTTTAACGTACCACAGAGTAGTTTAGCATAGGAGTCTGTCACATAACAAAACAAGCAAATAGTTAACTTAATAGACAGGCACCCCAAAAGCACTATTAATATCCCATATTGGACCCACAAATAAAGCTTTCAAACTATAATTTAAAAAAATTAAAGCAACGCACTTGCACGAAGCACTGAGTTCATTCCTCTATTCATGCACAAACTCAAGTATTCCTCTATTCATGCACAAACAAAACTTGGTCGGCAAAAGTCATTACCAATTCCATAGGCAATAAAACAAATAATTAAGCCAACACACAAACTAAATTCAATGTGCACAATTATTGAGACCCACTATTTACACATCAAAACTTAGTCGAACCCAGGAAGAGCAATCTGAAAGAGACGGCCTTTGCTCCAAAAGACGAACTCAATCAGATAGGTCTGACATAAACATACACCAATAAGTCCATTCAAATCCAGGGAAACAGAGCCAAACAACACAAAACACTTTAACATAAATTAAATTATTATGTGAATTATCATATATATTATGTGAATTATATTATCATGTGAATTATTATTAAATTATTATGTGTAGGAAAAAAAATGAAAATAACTATACCATTTTTTGCTTGTTCTCGACAAATCACACTTGAGATCCACAAATTCACACAATAATTATTGAAAAACACCATAGTGATTTACACTTATTCACACATATACATAATTTAAAAACTACAAAAAGTCAAAAGCACTGGTCAAGTCATGTAAATTAATTAAATATGTTTATTAAAACACTCTACAACACTGTTGTACTTCTCACTACAAAAAACTTTAGCGAAAAAAAGACAAAATTCTTTTAACAAAGCACCGGTGCTTTAAATCAACAAAAAGTCTCAACAATTTAAATAAAAAAAATAACTTATCTGACTCCAAACAGCAATGATCGACCAAGGGAAAGCACAAGTTTTCCATCACCACAGTGTACAAGTCCCAAAAGAAATCACTCCTCGGAGTAGCTGACCATCCATAGTTGCTCCTGGGTACGAGTTTCGATCCCGAAGCAACAATTTTAAAATACTTTAGCAGCGACAAAGTTAATCACGCGAGAGGTTAAACACTGACGGTATAGCAGACGTAACGTCGATAACCCCAGGACTACAGAGCGACTTACCGACGCCACAGACTGAGCACGCGCGCACACTTTTAGAACTAGGGCGCTAGTGACAAATACTAGTACCACTGTCGCGGCCATCTTCAGTGATCATATACACATTAATTTTTAAATTTATAACTTATTCAGTTGATGTTAACTATTCTCTGTAATTTAGGTATTACATACTTTTTAAAAGTAGTGAAATCTCCCCCCCCCCCAAAAAAAAACATTTTCAAGGTAAAAGGCTGGCAAGTATAAGGTCGTTTCTTCATGTAAAACTTGAAGATTAATTTTGCAACTCTTGATATCTCAATGTCACAAAAATTCTAAGTGTTTTCTCTATCTATACAGTTATTTCATTATATTAATCAAAGTTAATTTTTATACTCTCGATATCCCTTATGTGGTGAAAATTCAGAGTGCTTATTCTAAAAGTCTATTTTCATTATGTAAATTAAAGTCAAACTTTCAATAATAATGTAAATAATATTCTAGCAGGTTTATTGTGTACGTTTATTACTTTTCCCTAGTAAAGGTTAATAAGAAATGTGATTATAATGCAATGATTAAAAAGGTATTTCTAATTAGTTCAACAAATAATTATGTTAATATATGTGTCTTCTTTTACCTCGTAAATGAGTGAATCACAGACACTGAAAGAACATAATGCTTATACATGAAGCTGAATAACTTGAAATTTTCATCTATCTATATCAATATGAATGCGCAAACATCTTTGCTTGAAGGATCTGTTGGACAGACTACCATTTCTTTAGTGTTTCTTCTCTATACCTTCGATTTTACATAAGTTTCAATTTTAATATAGCAAAAGAAAGTTATGATATCAATAAAGAAATTGGCAAGTTTTTGTTATAAGAAGCCATTGAGTTGATATAAATAAATAATTGTTTAAGTCGGAGAAGGATTATAAATATATATGTATTCATCATTATAAACACTCGACCAAATTGTGATATGTGAAAAGGTGGATAGCCTGTGAAAAGATACTGTCGGTAGAACTGTCGGAATAACTGCGATTGCCGCCACGTCCTGCGCATTTCCAGCTGACGTTTAATGACTGATCACTCTTACGCCGTATTTAGTGTGGGAGGTTAGGTCACCGTACTTCCGGTAAATAGAGCGTTCCGTGACCGGTCACAAACATGCGCAAAGCATAGCACTAATTCGATATTATTCAAAGTTCAATAGTATCCGAGTGTACATATAGGAATGATGTTCTTACATGACATTATCACATGAAAAATGTGCACATAATATATTACAGGATTGTTTCGCATTATGAAAACTTTTTCGATTATTTATGGAAGCATCGAGCGGATGTACAATCTACTCTACTTAGTAATTCAGTAAATTGCTATCCTTATTTCATGAAAAATCTATGTCCAAGACGATCATTTGCAATTAAATATAAGATTCAATTCATACAAAAAATCGATCCCACATTTAAAAAAAACAGTAACAAATTCTAGCATGTAGAACGCAATTTTTTTTATGGAAAAACTTGCCGTCCCGTCCTATCATAGATAATCGATGAACTACTAAATGTCAGTGTAATCAACAATCTCATAAAATTTTTAATATACTTATAATATATGTTTATATATAATATTTATGTATAATATAATATTATGTTAAACTGTGAGAACGATAGCCTCAAATAAAAATTGTAGTTCTATTTTTTTTATTAAGTATGGATATAAAACTAAAATATAAACATAAATGTTAATTTAATATTTTTTAGCTTGATTGATTTCCGAACTTTATCATAGAAATTTATTTTATAACATTTTTGTAATACATAATATTAATTATTTTTATTGAACATCTTGTAACCATTCGATAATAATAACATACTTTTATGAAACATACATACAAATACAAACAACCAAAAATTGTGTTTACAATGATTACAACATGAAGTTTGAATTCTTCAAAAATTGGTTAAGAATAGTAGTAAATACATATAGAATGAAAAATCCGATACGAGATTTTCTAACAGTGTTTTGTTAACAACAAATTACTTTGGATAACCATGCACAATTTTAAGATAGTACCCATCGGTATCTATTATAGGACGGGACGGCAAGTTTTTCCATAAAAAAAATTGCGTTCTACATGCTAGAATTTGTTACTGTTTTTTTTAAATGTGGGATCGATTTTTTGTATGAATTGAATCTTTTATTTAATTGCAAATGATCGTCTTGGACACAGATTTTTCATGAAATAAGGATAGCAATTTACTGAATTACTAAGTAGAGTAGATTGTACATCCGCTCGTTGCTTCCATAAATAATCGAAAAAGTTTTCATAATGCGAAACAATCCTGTAATATATTATGGGCACATTTTTCATGTGATAATGTCATGTAAGAACATCATTCCTATATGTACACTCGGATACTATTGAACTTTGAATAATATCGAATTAGTGCTATGCTTTGCGCATGTTTGTGACCGGTCACGGAACGCTCTATTTACCGGAAGTACGGTGACCTAACCTCCCACACTAATTACGGCGTAAGAGTGATCAGTCATTAAACGTCAGCTGGAAATGCGCAGGACGTGGCGGCAATCGCAGTTATTCCGACAATTCTACCGACAGTATCTTTTCACAGGCTATCCACCTTTTCACATGTCACAATTTGGTCGAGTGTTTATAATGATGAATACATATATATTTATAATCCTTCTCCGATTTAAACAATTATTTATTTATATCAACTCAATTGCTTCTTATAACAAAAACTTGCCAATTTCTTTATTGATATCATAACTTTCTTTTGCTATATTAAAATTGAAATTTATGTAAAATCGAAGGTATAGAGAAGAAACACTAAAGAAATGGTAGTCTGTCCAACAGATCCTTCAAGCAAAGATGTTTGCGCATTCATATTGATATAGATAGTGTAACGAGAGGTTAGGCGCAGTGTTGGGGTTCGAGAGAGCCACCATGGGTGGCTTTTGATACTCATCGGCAATTTCAGACCGTCCAAGCGAGATCGATCTGGTACAGCTAGCTTCACGCAATACAAACTTGTCCAAGTGATGCTTGCACTGTTGCGTACCACGTCCCGCTTATTTCTGGTTTTCAGCGCGTTAAATTTAAATTCAAATTTAATTTATGTATAACCCTGTAAATAGCACATGAAATAAAATTTTTTTTTATATGGTAAATACACTATTAATATAGATATACTTAGAGCTATCCGTGATTTGTTTACAGCGCGGGCCAATAGAATTATCTCTTTTCGTTAACATACATACACTATAGTATATGTAGCGCACGGCTCACATAGATTTTCTAATTCTTTTAGCATAATTTAAATATAATCTAAGGGCTTTAAATTATAATTTTTGACAAAATTAGTGCCCAAAATTACAGAATAAAAATAATTAAATTTACTTACCTTTCGTTGTAATTATAGTATTACGGGTTTTGTTAGCTCACTTATTCTAAAAATATATTATTTTATACAAATGTATTAATTGTATTTACCATATAAAAAAAAATTTTATTTCATGTGCTATTTACAGGGTTATATATAAATTAAATTTGAATTTAAATTTAACGTGCTGAAAATCAGAAATATGCGGGACGTGGTACGCAACAGCGCAAGTATCACTTGGACAAGTTCGTATTGCTTGAAGCTAGCTGTACCAGATCGATCTCGCTTGGACGGTCTGAAATTGCCGATGAGTATCAAAAGCCACCCATGGTGGCTCTCTCGAACCCCAACACTGGTTAGGCGTGCTATTTGAATAGCGCGCGCTCGTTGTGTCGCACGATGCGAACTTAGTAGTAGGCGACGCTACTGTACTGCGGCAAGGGACGCGCGGGGAAGAGTAGGAGAAGGCCCGCGAGCCACGCTGATCAGATTCGATTTGACCACGCCGGTGTGTACTTCGCGCGTTATATTCGACCTTTTGCAAAGCCACCATCGTGCCCGAGGTGCGTTATAGCCGATACGGAGACGAGCTAGAGGTGATTGAGGATACTCGTCATCTGCGTGCTGGAGAAGGGACGCCTTCTCCGTGCCATCCGAATCAACCCAGGCAGGGATCCCGTAGAGGAGATAGCGGCTCGAGAAGGAGTACCGAGGAAACAACGAGTACCTCGTACCGACTGTAAGTCGAATTTCCTTAAGAATTGTTTTCCTCATTAAGATCGCCGAAGGCGAGTGTTCTCTGCCACAGAACACTCGTCTCTTTCTTAATTGAGTGCGTGCGTTATAACTCTCCGCTGTCGTGCATACGACCATTGAGTGCGGATCTTATTTATATTCAATTATTATTCAATAGACGAGTCTACGACTCATATTTCATAACCAAACAATCGTGAAGTTTATTCTCTTTCCTTTGCTTCGTCCTCTCGAATAAGAACTCGTAATTTACGGAGAAGTGTGATGTTCGAGCGCATCGCACATTTGTATTCGTCGCAGTTGGCTAAGTATTAGACGCGCATAGACGTTCACCGAGAAGCTACGCCGGGCAGTGTAGGAGCTTATACGCAGGTAAGACTCGGTGACGCGGCGGCGATCCGTAGCCGCCGTGCTAAAGCCATTTGCCCCGTTACAATTGGCGCCTCAACGTGTGAGAGGTCCGAGTGATTAGGATACGGGAACGTTTTTTTTTCGTGTGTTCGAACTCGCGATTAGCTAGTTAGGGAAGATTATTGCGTAAATATATATGATTAAATTTTGGCCGTTGGAAAAGTCGGCGTGTATCCCGAAAGCTTAGGAGCGTCGGGGATTAGCGCGCGGTCGACGACAACACAGCGGAGAGCGGCGAGCGTGCGGCGCAGACGTAAACATTGCGCTTGTTTACGTCGAGCGAGAGTTGGAATAAGGCGATATTCCAGCTCTAGAATTTTATATACGTGAGTGCGAGAGAGAAAGATTTCAAAGTTTTATTTTCTCGGAACATATTTAATTTCGAGTACTGTGGCGTGCTCGAAATATATAGTTTTTTCTTGTATGATATACTCGGTGTGAAGAGTATTTATTTGGTATAGTCTGGGGTTCCGAGAGAGCATTATTTTTGAAATCTGCCCCGGTTGGTAGTGTTGAGCATTGATTTCGGTTAGATTTAAATGCCCAGCGCAGTACTTGACTGCGCGGGAGAGGCAAGCTCGTAGTCGAGCGAGCCGTCAGCTGTAGTAGTGCGTACAGTAGAGCTCGGCGCGCGGCGCGTCGAGTATACAGCAGCTTTGAATTTTGCTCACTGCCGTGGAGGGGGAAACTCGTACTCGCGCGGCGTACAGTTGTGTGTGTATGCGAAGATAGGCGTTTTCTTCGCGTTTTCTTTTCAGGTCTTCCTTATTAGGGGATTTATGTGAGAAGGAAGAGCACTCACATGTATTAGATTTACAGGTGTGGTAAGTGTTCCCGGTCGGTAAAGAAGGTTGCAAAGTAAATTTTTGTTTTAGTTTTTTCTTTTAGTAATAGTAATTGTTGAATTTGGTTTTTTTAATTTTTCCGACATTTTATTTAATTTAAAATTTACATTGAATTTATTTTTTTTCCGAGATTTTATTTTTATTTTATTTTTCGACCGGCAGCACGCGTGCGAATTTTGCCGCAGCAGAAAATCCAGATGTTATGACTGGAATTGATGGGAAGGAATATGTGTTGCCGCCAGGTCTAATGCAGACGATGCATGAGATGCAAAAATCAATTAGAGAGCTCAGGGAACAGTTAGATACTGAGCGAGCGAATGCTAATGATGCAAGAGCGAGCAGCACAAGAATTCTGCAGACAGGTGCCACGCCATCGAGAGTCACATTCGATTTGTCGAATGTGAGAACGCCAGTAGCCCCGAAGAAAGTCTTCGGGCCATCGGATACAGAAAGTATAGGAAGCAGCGGTGGAGCCGATAACAGACTGGCTCGGTCGTCGTCTAGTGGTCGTAATAATCTTGACAGGAATTTGCCGACGAGATCGTATCCTCGTGATCTCGTAGGAATTGTCAAGAAGTGGGGATTGACATTCTCAGGCGATGTCACAGAAAGAATCGAGCGTTTTATAGAGCAACTTGAAGATGACATGAACCTTGCTCGAATGACTGAAAGCGAGAGACTGTCAGTATTGTCATTAGTATTCAGTGGAGTAGCAGCTGAGTGGTACCGTAACAATAGAAGTCAATGGCGGAATTGGCAAGATTTTCGTCAAGATGCACTCAGCTGGTACAGAACGAATAGACGTTTCCAGCAGCGTCTCACGTCAGATGCGGAGAGGAGGTTTCAAGGCGAGTACGAATCCGTACGTGACTTTGTCACGTGCCTTCGCGGTATGATGAAAGAGATGATTCCGGAGCCCAGCATGGAAAATCAGCTAGATTTGTTACATCGTAATCTAAAGCCGGATATTCAGGCGCTAACACCGAGAATGCAGTGCATGGATCTGGATAGTTTTCGTCAGATTACGGAAGAAGCGGAAATAGTAATAGCAGGCCGCAAGGATTATCGTTCTCCACCTTCGCCGGAACAAACTATGTTGTCTAGTTTGGCATATCGATCGCCGGCGGGTGTCAAACCCGTGACGTCTGTGAGTACTAAAGTAGCTTTGGTCGACGTAAGTTCGGCCGAGCCAAATGCACAATTAGTGACAGCGTTCGGAAAGATGATTGATCAGAAGCTCAAGGAATTCAAGAATGAAATAGTTAAGAAAGTTACAGAGCCTAAGAATGAAAAGGAAGTCCCGAAAGTTTCGACTTCTTCCGATGGTAAAAATCCTGAGCAGAAGAAGAAGATCTTTGTCTGCTATAGGTGTAAGAAACCTGGACATATTAGGAAGAATTGTCCGGAGGGAAAAGAGGAAGCGAGCGCATAAAAGAGGTCGAGGTGCGTTCGCGGTCATCAAGAGAGACCTCGGTGTTATCGCGAGTGAGCAGGAGTGTAAGCCCTGTTCTCACGAGCGTTAAGAAGAATTTATTTTCGACACAGAGTACTGTGAGTGCGGATGATGGGAGTGCATGCCCGAATCATTTGTGCAACAGAAGTGCGAATGTTGAAAAGGTTGATTTACAGGCTAGTCAACTCGATCAAGCGAGTGGATCTAAGTCTGGTACGGATCGGATAGCATGGAGGAAAGACGAAAGCTTGCAAGCGTCTACCGTGCTCTCGTCTATCTTGACTAAGCCAGTTGAGAGGGAAAATGACGAGGTGGGTGCTGCTGTAGTTACTGACAGTCAGCCCGTTAGAATTCATCAAGAGGTGAACTCGGTGATTGATGAGATTCTAGGTAGTCGAGTGGAAATTAGCGCTAATCCACTTGACGAAGATAATCCCCAAGAGAAACGTTGGTGGATGCAAGTGAGGGTCGGTGAATTTCGATTCCGAGCTTTGTATGATGGTGGTGCTTCGCGAGTGTGTATAGGCCCGATTGGTCTGCAGCTCGCGAGTGCACTGAATCGACAGGTGGTACTGAACCAAGGCCAGAATGCTAGGTTGGCCGATGGGAGAAGTACACCGATTACTGGATATGTCTGGTTACCTTTCGAGGTTGGAAACTTGAAGAAGGAAATCCGTGTTGCGATTGTCCCGGATCTTCCGACTGATTGTATCGTGGGGGTTAACTTTATGTTAACGTTCAAGGCCATCTTAGACCCCATGACCTCGAGAGTATATCTTGGAGATAGTAAGAACTACGTCAACGTTGAATTAGCAGCGGTGGAAGGCGGTTCATTGCAATTATCTTCAGTGGGTTTGGCTGATGTTGGAGATCGAGAGCGAGAGGTGCTTACAGCACTTCTTGACGAAATTATCGGCCAAGATACGGATGAGATTGGCTGCACTTCGTGGATCGAACATCGGATCGAGGTGACGTCAAATAAGCCAATTAAACAGCGTTATTATCCGGTATCGAAGAAGTTAGAAGAAGAGATGTTCAAGCAAGTAAGAACGATGCTTGACGCTGGAATAATTGAACCGTGCGATAGCCCATTTTCGAGTCCTGTTGTGATGGTGCGTAAATCCGTTGCCAATGATGAATATGATTTTACGTAAGTTGCAACAGGCACGCTATATATCAACAATTGATTTGAGTAGTGCGTACCATCAGATACCTTTGAGTGAAGAGAGTAAGCAGTATACGGCATTCTCAGTCCCTGGTATGGGATTATTTCAGTTTAAACGTCTTCCTTTTGGTTTATCTGAGGCAGGAGCAACTTTTCAGAGGCTGATTGATATGATTATTTCTCCAGAATTGCAACCGCACGCGTTCGCGTATTTAGATGACATTATAATTGTGTCAAGTTCGTTTGAGGAACATGTTGGTATCCTCAGGCGCGTGCTAGAGCGAATTAAGAAGGCTGGTCTCACTGTTAATCGTGAGAAAAGCGTTTTCTGTCAAGAAGAAGCTAGATACTTAGGTGTCTTGGTGAACAGAAATGGTTTTCGACCAGACCCGGAGAAAATAGTGTCAATCGTCGATTTTCCGGTTCCGAAAAATCTGACGCAAGTGAAAAGATTTTACGGCATGGCGTCGTGGTATCGACAATTTTTGGATAATTTTGCGACGCTGGCCGAGCCGTTGACTAGATTGACGAAAGGAGATCCAAGAAAACCTTTCGTTTGGACTGAAGAGCAGCAGAAATGTTTTGAAGCCATTAAGACGATGCTGGCTTCGGCGCCGATATTGCATACACCAGATTTCAACCAACAATTCGTTATCCATACGGATGCGAGCGATACCGGGGTTGGTGTGGTTTTGACACAAGAGATCGATGGTCAAGAGAAGGTACTTGAGTTTGCAAGTAGAGTACTTTCATCTGCAGAGCGTAACTATACCGTTAGAGAACGCGAGTGTCTTGCGGTGATCTTTGCTATACGCAAGTTTAGACAGTATATTGAAGGTTATCAATTCAAGGTGATAACTGATCACAGCAGCCTTAGATGGTTATGTAATCTGCGCAACCCGACTGGTAGGTTGGCACGCTGGGCTCTTGAACTTCAAGGTCACAAATATGTCATAGAGCATAGACAGGGTAAAGATAATGTTGTGCCCGATTCTTTATCACGAATATATGAAGATGCGGAAATATCTATTGCATCGATTAGTCAGGATTTACAGTTTCGCGATCATTGGTATAATGATCGGTTTAATAAGGTAAGGAAAACTCCGAAGAATTTTCCTGAGTGGAAAATTGTGGGCGGGCGACTGTATAAATATCGCCCAAATCCTGAACTAGTTTCAATTCTTGGTGAGGATGACGATGCATGGAAGCTCGTCATTCCAAGTGAAAAACGACATCAAGTTCTGCAAGAATGTCATGATCAGCCGACAGCTGGACATTTTGGCAGAGAAAAGACTTATAGTCGGGTGGTAGAGAAGTATTTTTGGCCACGACTATACAGAGACGTAGCGAAGTATGTACGAAGTTGTAAACTTTGCCAACAAAGTAAAGTTGAACAACGTGTTTTACCTGGTTTCATGGGAAAGAGAACCGTGCATAGACCATGGCAATGGGTGGCTGGGGATATTATGGGCCCCATGCCAAAGTCTGTAAAAGGACACGAATATGCACTTGTGTTTCAAGATCTCTTTACTCGTTGGATCGAGTGTATACCGCTACGTAAAGCTAACGGTAAGTCAATACTTACTGCTTTCAAAGAGAGAGTAGTGCTTCGATTCGGTGCGCCGGAAGTATTCCATTCAGATAATGGCACCGAATTCAAAAACAAGTTGATTGACGAGTACCTAGCTGCTCAGGGAATTAGACATTCTTTTTCGCCGCCATACCATCCGCAGGCGAATCCTGTGGAAAGAGTGAACAGGACGATTAAACGTGAAATTTCCACGTATGCGAACGGCAATCATCGTGCGTGGGATGAGCATCTTAGCGAAATAGCTTTTTCCTATAATACGGCTGTGCATGCGTCGACAGGCGAGACGCCTGCAATGTTGAATTTTGGCCGGCAGTTGAATATGCCTGCATCACTTAGAAGTTTAGAAGATAAACAGGCTATTACTAATGAAGGGGTGGACGATTGGAAGAATCGTCTATCTAAACTGCCAGCGCTGCATGAGCGTGCGCAAGCAATTTCGCAAGAATCGCAAGAACGTCAGGCGATTCATTTTGATGCACGTCGTCGTCCAGCTGAATTTGAGGTTGGTGACAAAGTCTGGAAGCGCAGTCATGTGTTATCATCGGCAGCGGGTGGAGTTGCTGCAAAACTTGCTTTTCCTTTTGTCGGTCCGTACATCATCACCGCTAAGAAGGGCTCGAACACTTTTGAATTGACGAGCGAGCAAGGGAAGATTGAAGATCTTATTGCAGTAGAAGAACTTAAGAGATTCCACGAGGCAGATGACACCAGCTCAGAGGAAGATACTCGACCACCGGGGGATGGCGATGATGAGGCGAAGAGCGACCCGCCTGATACGAGCGAGAGCGTTAACGGTATTAGTGAGGGAAATATTTCGACGAATGCTGACGGACAGCAAAGCGGTAGTTCAGGGAAAGCGTCGAAGACATTTGACATGTCAAGCGTAGGTAAATTGATTAATGTTGTGAACGACGTCTGCGAGGTCAAGCGTCGACCGGGGCGTCCGAAAGGCTCGAAGAAAATTAAACCGAAAGAAGTGGTAAATTTGTCACCACGAAAAACTCGTGCTCAGCGGCGTGCGTTGTAATGTACTTGTCATTAGTCATTCATTTTTCATTCTCATTTCATGTCCTTAACCGTAGTTTCCTTTCTCTCGTTTGTTTACATCAGATTGAAGATGGACGGTCAGCAGCGCCAGCTTTCAAGACAGACGGGTGAAGCCCGTAGACTTCGTTTGGAGGCAGCGATGGCGGAGGGTCGATTCGTCATTTGCACAGGCGACATTACAGGAGGAGTCACCATGACTCTCATGCTGGGCAATGCGCTCCAGCATGTCCAAGATACTGGTAATGTGGTGCAGGTGAACGCTTCCAGTTCACCTGTTATTACCGAGGAGGAGGGAGCTGTAGGCCCGGTGTTGGCGTTGCCAGCACCGTGCAATGAACAGGAGCCTCGCCTTGAAGAGAGGCCAGTGGAGCCTCGTGCAGAAGATCAGCATGAGGAGGTGCATGCGTTGTCCATGGAGTTGGCGGATGTTAAGGCCGAGCTCAATGAGGACAAGGAGTGGGCCGAGATGGTCCAGGAAATCAGCAAGCTAAGAGCGGAAAACCGGAGAGTGGAGGCGTGGGAGACTGACGTCTTCCACCGGTTTGATGAGTTTGTCCAGCGTAAGGATAGATCCGGTCAGCCAGAGGTCCTGAAGATGGCTGAGCGTGTTGGCAACCGCCGGGAGGAGCGAGAAGCGGTGGCGCAAGTTCGCCGATCTCGCGCTCAACGCCGTCGGGATGAGGAGAGAGAGTTGGAGCTGGCAGGGGAACGCCTGCGAGCCATGCAACTTGCGAGAGAAAAGTTGGAGGAGGAGGAGAGGCGTGAGACCATGCGGGTGAGAAGATTGCAGGAGCAGTTATCTTCAGCTCGCATGCGAGAAGAGCGAGAGGAGAGCAGGTTGGAGGTACGCACTGCGTACCTGCAGAAGAAGCGCTTGGAGGGGCCAAAGTGTTACGTGAGTGGGTATCCGGGAGTGAAAAATACAAAGATATGCCCGGAGCGCGCCACGCACGCCGAAATATTGAAAAATACGGGAAAGAAATGAAGGAGTTTTTTTTTGAGTTCGTTTTAATATAATAAATAGTTTTTTTCATTTCCTTTATTTCATTTGTCATGCATTCCATTTTTGTTTCCTAACCTTACTCCTTGTGTCTGCTCATTTTACCCTGAATTATTGTACGATCGTGCGACATGTGTGTAGAGCTGCTTCGCAAGCTACGCAGCGTCTGGAAGGGGGGTGTAACGAGAGGTTAGGCGTGCTATTTGAATAGCACGCCTAACCTCTCGTTGTGTCGCACGATGCGAACTTAGTAGTAGGCGACGCTACTGTACTGCGGCAAGGGATGCGCGGGGAAGAGTAGGAGAAGGCCCGCGCGCCACGCTGATCAGATTCGATTTGACCACGCCGGTGTGTGCTTCGCGCGTTATATTCGACCTTTTGCAAAGCCACCATCGTGCCCGAGGTGCGTTATAGCCGATACGGAGACGAGCTAGAGGTGATTGAGGATACTCGTCATCTGCGTGCTGGAGAAGGGACGCCTTCTCCGTGCCATCCGAATCAACCCAGGCAGGGATCCCGTAGAGGAGATAGCGGCTCGAGAAGGAGTACCGAGGAAACAACGCGTACCTCGTACCGACTGTAAGTCGAATTTCCTTAAGAATTGTTTTCCTCATTAAGATCGCCGAAGGCGAGTGTTCTCCGCCACAGAACACTCGTCTCTTTCTTAATTGAGTGCGTGCGTTATAACTCTCCGCTGTCGTGCATACGACCATTGAGTGCGGATCTTATTTATATTCAATTATTATTCAATAGACGAGTCTACCACTCATATTTCATAACCAAACAATCGTGAAGTTTATTCTCTTTCCTTTACTTCGTCCTCTCGAATAAGAACTCGTAATTTACGGAGAAGTGTGATGTTCGAGCGCATCGCACATTTGTATTCGTCGCAGTTGGCTAAGTATTAAACGCGCATAGACGTTCACCGAGAAGCTACGCCGGGGAGTGTAGGAGCTTATACGCAGGTAAGACTCGGTGACGCGGCGGCGATCCGTAGCCGCCGTGCTAAAGCCATTTGCCCCGTTACAATAGATGAAAATTTCAAGTTATTCAGCTTCATGTATAAGCATCATGTTCTTTCAATGTCTGTGATTCACTCATTTACGAGGTAAAAGAAGACACATGTATAACATAATTATTTGTTGAACTAATTAGAAATACCTTTTTAATCATTGCATTATAATTACATTTCTTATTAACCTTTACTAAGGGAAAAGTAATAAACGTACACAATAAACCTGCTAGAATATTATTTACATTATTATTGAAAGTTTGACTTTAATTTACATAATGAAAATAGACTTTTAGAATAAGCACTCTGAATTTTCACCACATAAGGGATATCGAGAGTTTAAAAATTAACTTTGATTAATATAATGAAATAACTGTATAGAAAGAGAAAACACTTAGAATTTTTGTGACATTGAGATATCTAAGTTTTACATGTATAAGAATGCTTGCCCGATCTCGGTAAGTTAAAATGGCGGCTTATTGCAAAATTGCTATTCTATTATTTCAAATGACCACCTGCAGTCGCTAGCTTATGGCATACTTAAGAAAGGCTAAAAATAACTTTTCTTCGAATTAATATTTAACAACATTTTTAGCAATAAATGTCCATTTCTGAGTTTGTATCTCGGCCAATTTTAAATTTAAAGAAACGCGGTAAAATCCATCATAAAGTGTGTAAAAAACCATGAATTTTCATATAAGAAACATTAAGATCGGACAAATAGGAGCCGAGATAACAATTTTTTTTCAATCGCCGATTACGCCGAAACTACTTAATATTTTTAGATGAAATTTATCACAGTGTTTGTTCAAGAAATACTCTTGAAGATCATGTCTGTCCGAACAGCAGTAGATTCCTTGGTTCGACTGAAACCATTGGTGAAAAAGGCAAAATCAGCGCGCACGGCCGCGTGGCTCATCCGGTCGGGCGGCGCGGTGGTGGGGGGAGCGCCACTGCGGCGGCGGACAGGATTTCGTGAACCTTAATTGTAAATTTATTTTCTCGGCAACTAAAGCAGCTATTGCAATACTTTTTTTTCAATTAACGTCTTTTTTTCTCAGCTTTTTTGCTGTGTTAATTAAATTATCATTAATTTAACAGAAATGCCTAAAATTGTCATTTTTTGCACAAATTTTAAGATTTTTTACCAAGCGCATAATATACATAATTTTCAATTTAAAAATATTATTATCGTTGCACCCGCATAACATATATATGTAAACTAATAACCGGCTCTTTGTGTTTTGAAAGGCGACCTTTGAAAGGTCTAGTTTTATATAAAAATTATTATTTTGTTTGTGCGTAACTTTGAAAGTGTACACCCTTCCCTCTTAAAAGTGACACACTTTCCATTATATTACAAATATATAAACTCACTGCAAATCGATACGTGTCAATTGGAAATTTGCCTCTAACGAGAACAGATGTCTATAAAACCTCTGAAACAATGAAGTGAAGATTTATATTTATCCTTGCAAATATGGAAATTTTAGCATGTATGTAAATATGGTTGTAAGCTATTGTATTACTGTACTCGTTAGAGGCAAATTTCCAATTGACACGTATCGATTTGCAGTGAGTTTATATATTTGTAATTGTGTCATTTTTAAGAGGGAAGGGTGTACACTTTCAAAGATACGCACAAACAAAATAATAATTTTTATACAAAACTAGACCTTTCAAAGGTCGCCTTTCAAAACACAAAGAGCCGGTTGTTAGTTTACATATATTATTATGCTGGTGTAACGATAATAATATTATTATTATTATTGTTATATGCGAGAAATAGAGATGCATTTGAAATAATAGAATAACAATTTTGCAATAAGCCGCCATTTTAACTTAGCGAGATCGGGCAAGCATTTTTATATAGTGTCACGTCCGCGAGCAATGAACTCGGGACGGGTCCGGTGTCTCGGACGATGCGTTAAAACGCAACGTCGGCATCGAGCGTCGCGCACCAAAAGTGCATGTGATGTACTTTTGGGACAGGCAGGCGAGCCTATGAGCGGCCAAAGCTCGGCGACTCGCCTAGCCAGTCATCCAGCGACCGGAAAATACACAAGAGCTCCTCCAACCCAATAAACGGCATAACTCCAATCCTGCCTCTGTCTCTGGGTACACCTCACCTTCACCCCGTAACAACTGGCATCGCTAAGTGGGACCCTGCAGCACAGAGAACTGCAGGAAAAGAGAGGACTTATCAGCTACACACTTTATTCGTGGTAACGTGAAAATTTTTTCTCTCGCCGCCACTATGCGGCAGAGAGAGAAACCATATATCGCGACGCACATCACCACATAAATTGGAGGAGACGTCGCTGAGGCCCGTGGTCGCTTACATACCAGGGCTCAACTCTGCAAAAATTTTATACACCGAGCGCCGGCCATTCATAGCATTGTGGCCAGGCATACTTAAGACGGACTCGGTCAACGGGAGACAGATTCATCTCCCGCACCAAAGCTCATCTGAGCCAACAAGCCGACCTCGGCCGACAAAGCTCATCTGAGCCACCAAAGCTCATCTGAGCCAACAAAGCTCATCTGAGCCAACGAAGCTGCCATCACGCGCACTCAGTCGCTGACGCGGACCAGGCGTCAGCGAGCGCGACAGTCAACTCAACAGGCCAGCTCCAGATCCCGCAACACATCAGATCGTCAGGGCAGCTTCAGCCCACGCTACGCCGCAGACCGTCAGGACAACAGCAGCCATGCCATCGATCGTTACCATCGCACTCTATACATGGTGAGTCTCTACTATTATTACTCGCGAATTGGCTACAATACCGCGTACATAGTGTTCTGATCCGCGTACCCGGTAAGATTGCCTGAAGACGAATATTCCCATCATGCGGACACCCGAGCAACGCAAGCATTCTCAGTCCCAACGAAGTCCTATGCCGAAGCAGCATTCCCTGTCGTCTTCCAACTCCCACACATACATACCGCAGCCCGCCTCACATCAGCCAGCACGGCGTCCTACGTCGTTACGTGCAAAACGCGTGCATAATTGGTGCTGAACGGGCCTGCGGATCCCTTCCTTGCAACCCTGAATGCGTAACCAAGGGAATATTGTGAGTCACGACGCACCAACCTAGCACGGCGTTCTACGTTGTTACGTGCAAAACGCGTGCATACTTGGTGCTGAACTGGCCTGCGGATCCCTTCCTTGCAACCCTGAATCCGTAACTAAGGGAATATAGTGAGTCACGACGCACCAACCTAGCGTCCTGCAGTATTACGCGTAAAACAAATTAGCCCCGGGCAAGCCGCGCGGTTACATTTCAAGAGACTAGTAAAAATATTACGAATACAACCAGATAGGGCCAAAACGAAAGAAACTAAAATCAATTCACCAGCAATAAGCATAGACAGCGAACGACCATTCGAAACCGACTCGATGGTCGATTGCTCAAACAATGAAGCAGCAGCTCGAGTATTTAAAATACTGAAAAACCTACCCGAATTCAATGGGGACGCGTTAAAGGCGAAGATATTCTGCGACATGATACGCGACCTAAAAACGGCATTTGGACAAATTCTCCAAAATATGCAACATCTCCGAGGGCCCGCGGACGATGGGATTGGAAGCCAGGTTATTAAAAATCAAGTCCAATCGGTAGAAGAACTTATAAGAATAATTGCAACGTTAATGGCACAGCCCGACAACGTGCACCCGGATAAGCACGCCAGCTCAGCAAATATCGGCGAAATTACGCGATAAAAACGCGAGGAAAAAATCGCCCCGGTTCGTGCGATAGCATCGCGAGGCGAAGTCGAGATAGAGAATGGCTCTGAGAACAAGTCGGGCCTATGTCCGAAAAGGTGGACGGGAACTAGGATTCAAACCAAAAACCAGCGTAACATCGGAAAATGCGCGAACTTTGAAGAGAGCGGATACTCAGACGCCGTCAGCGTCAATCCCGTCCGGCGCAAACGCTGGAAGCTGAATCCTCTGCGTATAAAAAGAAATAAAAGACGCGTGCGTAGAAGTAGGCTCAAGCCGCATCTTTCGTTATTCGAGCAATCACACCACTTAGTCATTTATATTTCGACGGCGGGCCAGGCTTTCATCCCAGAGCCACCCCAAAAATACCGTTAGCAAAAAAAAAACAAACTTGAACACCAGTAGTAGAGGGAGGATAAGTCGCTCGACGCCGAAAATCAGCGTCAGTAAACTGTAAAAACATATTGACAATGTACTGATAGCGCGTCGGGCATAGCAAAGTATATAAATATCGTTATAATTTTTGTAGAGTAATAGAAAATCGGATAGTACGTCGTAACACAAAGATCCGGGCTTATAAAAACAGCTTAATCAATTGAAAAGATTGCACGTGCTTGAACGCGTCGGCGAAAATTCAGAAGCACCATTGAATTAACACAAAAAAATGCTATCGGTAAAGACATCCGAGAAATGTCAAAACGAAATATGATCATCCGGTATACGCAAAATACAGCGCCTGCCGGGAATTTGATGACAAGTTAGAATACGAAAAATGGTCGAAATACGAACCGTATCAAGAATCGAGAATCGCGAATAGGTCCGGGCATATCAAAGTGCGGAAAATCGCGCAGAAGAAAAATGAAACTTCGCGCGTGCAAGAAAACCGTCCAATAGCAGAGTCAGCTTATAAATTCATGCAATCGGGGAACAGGCAGCACAGTTTAGAAAAAGATAGAGTATCGTACTTTTAGCGGACAATTAGCCGGAGACTAGGACCTGTGTAGATGTGGCTATTTCCGTTTGAACGGAAATACGCCATACAATTATTAAAAACGACCATATAGAAGGAAACACATACTTGGGTACCTCAACACGGGGGCCCAATGATTCAGAGCGATCCTCTGAATAAACCTAGGTAACCTCAATTCGGGAGCCTAGACCGATTTCCGATAGAGCAGCTGGATCGGTGGTGAGAAGGTAACCACATGACAAAGCGCTCATCGGTCGATCCATTCGTCCGGAGCCTATAGAGCGCCTGTGAGTGAGCTTAGACTCACACGGGAAGCTAAAGAGGCTCCGTCGACTTAAATTCTCCAAGCAGGGTACGTACTCATTCAGAGCAATCGTCTGAAATATATTCCGGAGCCTACAGAGCGCCTGTGAGTGAGCACAGACTCACATGGGAAGCTAAAGAGGCTCTGTTGATCAACGGCACCAGACTATGCTCCGGCGAGAGGGCCCGAAAAATTACGCGATTATTTCAAGATGAGTATAATTATAAATAACTCAATTCATGCAATTAAATTCGAGGAAAACTCGTATGTTTATCATTTTTTCACGGTACCTGATGGGCCGCAACACAAGAAAAAATAAAATCAAGCGAATAAGTAACTGCGTGGCCGCATTGCACGTACCTAAAATTATTCATATGCCGACCTAAAACGCGATAAGTCACATAAAATCAGCCAAAATAGAGCAAAATTAATTAAACGATAATCGAAATCATCGGACGCGAGCACACTCCGGGGATAACTCGTTTGTTTTTACCATTTTTTTTTGCGGCACCGGACCTGCCGCAAAACAAAAAAAAAACAAGTCACTAATACCCGTAAAGCAAGTCACAGCGGATCACATCGGAGACCCTATTTAGGGCTGAATACCCAAATAGGGCTCGGGTTACGACGGAATTTCATAAATCAACACAAAACACAATACTTTTGATAAGGCAGCTTTTCTCCGAACGGCGAGGTTCGAGAGATACGCGATCCCAAAGTCTCGGCCCTGGAAAAGCGCCGAGCCCGTGAAATAGGGCCGAAATCCAACACGCCATGGTACGCGTTGGGTAAAGAAACCCAACTTTCGTAAACAGGGAATCCGCGTACAAAGCCCCGTTCGCGAGATATAGGTACAACCCTAAAGTTTGGCCTCAAAAAGGGTGGAACCCGCGGAAAAAGGACCCATCACCCGACACGAACGGGTAGAAGGGCATCTGAGCGGCAATCTTGCTCATGACTGACGACACGCTAATATTCGTCATTACGGAACTATTGCACAAAGACAAAAAAAAATAAAATAACCATATCATAACGTACGTAAGAATAGCATTTCTCAAGCGAATAAGTATAAATTAATAGTATGTAGTGGAGTATGTAGCCAAGCCGCAGTAAGGTAGAGACCTACCATCGCGACAACTATAGTATTAGATATACAATTGTTATTATATTCACCGTTATTATTACAGGCCATTAGTACCATACTAATGAAGAATAACAATTACTGTTTTATTATATTATTATTATATAACATTACTATTATGTCACCGAACAATAATAAAACATTGTTATATTACTATACTATTTTTATTATAATCTATTAGCATTGTATCATATGCTATTATTATCACTATCATTGTAATTATATTATTATGTTAACAAAAAATATATATGTGGAGGACTCTAAAAACAATTGTTTTTAAAAGCGGCAGCGGCCGCACACCATATACACACAAGAATAATACACATACACACACGAATAATATACATATACATACAGAGTAGATATGTACGCAGAAGCACCAATGGCGCATCCTCTTGCGGGGCCATCCCCCGCTGGCATCCTAGGGACACACACAAACATGTATACACATACTTAAAATTGTTATAACAACAGCGGCTACGAGGCGCGGCGCTCATAGTATGAACCATTTTTTTGGGTCCGCGAGGACGCTGGACATGCGGCACGAGGACGTTTCACGTCCGCGAGCAATGAACTCGAGACGGATCCGATGTCTCGGACGATGCGCTAAAGCGCAACGTCAGCACCGAGCGTCGCGGCGCGGAGTCACGCACCAAAAGTGCATGCGATGGAAGCTATATAATGGCGCGCGCATTTCTACAACTAAGAAATTGTAGGATCAAAACAGTACATTCAAATAAATAAATTTAGGTAGATGTGTACTTTTATCTACATACCTCAATGTTTTGTGTGTTGTGGTTGAAACTACGTCACTATATTCAAATGGACTGTCTATAACACCAGCTGCTACCAATCCAGATATATGTGCCATATCACTGAAAAGATAAGCATTATTTTCATCAGCTATTTCTCTGAATTGTTTATAATCAAGGCATCTACTGTAACATGAAACTCCCGCAATAATAATTTTCGGTTTAAATAATCTCGCATCTTCTCTAAGTTTATCATAATCGATAAGACCAGTATCTGGGTTAACCTTGTAAGGCATTGATTCAAAAAATATTGAAGTTGCTGAAATTTTTTTGTTATTCGTAAAAAATCCTGAAATAAAAGAAAAATATTGGTTTATATATTTCGATTTACTACTCTTCCTAAAATCATTTTTATCTAAAAATATATCATTGAAATGTTTTTAAAATAAATTACTGTATGTTCATGATTACCAAGTATTCTACTTTAATTTACGAAATAATGGGAGAGAAGACCTAGTACAGTATATTATTAGATTTGTGTACGTGCACGACAGTTCGTATTGTGTTTTATCGATCCAAAGCGCTGATTGTGCAATGGTGTTTATGCACTGTTAAGTACTACAGATCTACACAAGTAATTTTTTTAAAATTAACATATTGCCTCATAAATTCATATACTATAAATTCAGCAACTCGTGCCATAAAGAAGATAAATTTGCATTTATATAAAACTAAATACTTAAGAGGATAAGACACTTCATGACCTAAAAGGTAAAATCATAAAAAAAATTTAGACATATTCTATACAGTGCAATGGATCTCAACTTAGAACGGCGATCGTAGCAAGTTCTGGTGGCTGTATGAACAGTTGAGCTCCTGTGGCGTCGGTGGCTCCTTCTTACGGAGCTGGTTGGCTTTAGTACTTAAGTTTGAATTAAAAGAGTTTTAAATTATACGCATGTATTAATACCATGCATTTATCTTAATAGGCAAAAACTTGTAAGTAAAACAAGAGCAAGTGAAAAAGCCATTAAACGTGCCCGAGCCAGACCCCCGTGCTGAAATAACTTAAATAAAATAAGTGAAAGGATTCGAGGGTCTAGATTGGCCATAAACAATAGTAGATAATACTTGTACTTTCAAATGAAACAAAAAAGAATTTATTCAGATTGCCTAAAATCCAAAACATGCGCCAAACTAGGCGATTCGATATTGTGTAAATGAAATTTTGTAAAATTCCCTGCTCCCATGAGCTTAGCAGATAACGCAAAATTTATAGATTAAGGGGTTATGACAGGGTTAGAATTATGAAAATATCAATTTTTTTTTATTCACTTTTTTCACAGTTAACAGTCCGTAGAATGTGGTCCTGAAAGCCGTTTTTTGCTAAAAACATTTGCCTCGAAGATATAGACAAAAAACTGATAAATCTGTTTCAAGTAAATTTTTGAAAAATCGTGATTTTTAAATATTTTAATTAGGCCAGCTTGTGGAAAGGATTGTTCTACCACACTTTTTAAAGAGTAATTTAATGAGAAATCTTACTGAAAATACGACTTCAAAACCGTTTTACAAACCGTTTTTTTCTCAAGATTTATTAATTTATTTCCGTAAAATATAATAAAATCCGTAAAATTAATTTTTCTATGTGTGATTTTATGTTACTAAACTCAATTTGTTAAAGTAAAGGCATTCAACTAATTTGAATTTGCCACTCGAACAAGTTGTGCGTCACAGCGTCCGGTCGAGAATGAAGATTACTGTTTGATCGGTATAGTAGAATTTTCTGTAAAGCAGCAGAAAGCAGCCAAACAGCTCTTTTTCATCCAAGACACTAGATCAGTGCAGTTAGTCTGCTAGCTGCTGTAACAATGCTTATAACCTCAGTGGTGTAAGGTGTTGTAAAAGTGCAAGAGCTTCTGCAGAGTACAAAAATTATTCAGATAAGTATTGGAAATTAATTAGTAATAATTGTGTCCATGATGAGCTTTTTCTTTGTTGGTTTATTTTTTGCTTTTAGGTATACGGGTACACGCTAGCAAGATGGAAGTTTATATTATCTATCTGGATTATTGTTTTGCATGCTTTTCAACAACTTGAAGTGTATTTAATAATTGTAAGTATTGCATGTAACTGTAATTCATAAACATAACTTGATTATGAATAGCTAACGATAACTTTTATTTTATTTTCAGCTTCTAAATACTATTATCACAGAGTATGATATGCGCGTACCACCAAATATACTTTATTGTATGTATATTTGAGTACCAAAAGTAAATTAAGGTATGCCTGATAGTTTCTGTAAGTATAGCTGAGTTCATTTGTATGATATAAACTTTAAATGCCTTTTACTCAAATTTAGTTTTTTCATGCTTTTTGTGTACTTGTCGCAGCTTTCTGAAGGAACCGTACCATCAATCCTGATGAACCAAATTGGAAAACCTTCCTTATGAGTATGGTCACAAACTGAGCGGAGCAGAATTGGCAAAAATAAGTTCATAGTGAATGTTACATATGACATATATGTAACATTCACTATAATTACTAATATTGTTAATATATGTTTAATTAATTATATTAATTTTGTACCAGACTCATAAGGAAGATTTGACACTTTGAGTCATTAGGATTGATGGTACGGTTCCATCAGAAACATGCGGCAAGCAAAAAGTGATGAAAATCATGATTTTTGGTAAGCAAATATCTTTAATTGTTTTTAAATGTTATACTCATTTTATGCATATTATTTATGCATAAAAGTGATGTATAATACTTAGATTTCAAATGAAAAATGTAGTTTTTAGAGCACCTACATATGTTTATTTTTTACAGCACTAATAATTTTTCTTTTTTTTCTAAGTTTTAACCCTGTCATAACCCCTTAAGTTTGCTAGACGTAAGTTGAGTTCGTATTATTTTATTTGGAGGTAAGGTGTGTCATAGACCAGCAAGATACAGCTGGAACGGTACTTAGTTATGTACGGCAGACGTTTTCACCTGGTCTTACTTTACGGAACAAGAAGAAGAAATATAAAGTGGCAGGCTAATGTGCCTGTACAAATGTATCCGTTTTTAGGTCGTACCGTCCCTTATTGGGGATTAAAAAAAAGGAGGAGAAGGCTGGTCTCCAAGACGCAAACAGCTCCCGTAGGCATGTCACCATCTATATTAGAAGGATAGGAGGTAACTTCTATCAAGTTATTACCAGTGGGAGAAAGAGGAGTCGAAGTGCCTTTACCCTGCTCCGGCGCCCTTCTTATCCCGAAAATGCAGCGACGGCTTGGATCTCACCAAAAATCAGTGCAGAACAGCAAAAGTATTGAGTAGTACATATAAAATACGTGTCGGAGGAAAGAAAGGGCTTCGTCGGCGCAATCGACGAATTTTCATATTCGCATGAGTTAAATTCTTGCTGGTAGAATAACGGGATCAGTAAGTCATGGTCCGCTTTATTCACACGGATATGAAAACTTCCGAACGCGAACATTACTCATTTCTCACCAGCGGCGTTGTAAGAATTTGATTTGTCCCCCATGACCCTATGCGAACGTGATTGGTTCGAACGCGATTCCAGGCGTGTAGCAATAGCGAGGGCTACAATCAGGAGCGTAACCCACGGGATAGGTGCCCGTTTCAAAAAATAAAATTTTTTTATACCAAACGCTTGTTTTATAGTTTTTTTACACCAAAACGTTTTTTATGCACTACGCAGCGTCGAAAATGAAGATTACTTAGTCTACGTCTTAGAAAAATAGATATTTTACAAAAATACAAAAATTGGTTATTAACTTACAAATTAATAACCTTTTGAGTAAAAAAGTTTTTGTAAAACTGCTCTTGAATGAAACAATTCCATTCACAAATGTGATTTAATTAAAATAGTGGAAAATCATGATTTTTTTGAAAATTTTCCAGAATGTTCCAGTTTTAGTTTTTTTTATTTTTGCTTGTATCTTTGAAGTAAAATTTTTTAGCAAAAAACGGGTTTCACCACCATATTCTAGGGACTATTAACGGTGAATAAAAGAACATCGATATTTTTAACCCTGCCATAACCATTTAACCCATTAAGGGGTTAGCCT
>JACCIB010000568.1:0-122096 GCA_018906965.1 Philotrypesis tridentata
GAATATATTGCACAGAATGCATTTAATCTTTCGTAATTGTTTCAATTTAATTAATTGATACTGTTAATGGATATCAAATGTATATCCTTAATAAGATACCCGAAATCTTTGTCTAAAAAAGTATCATATAGGTAACATTTAGGTATGTCCAAATGTAACGTCCGAGTAAATCACCTACGGACGATACTGCAATCATTGGTATACAGCTCCAACGGCAACGCCACCACATTCGCTGTATCATCACAACCAACTTATCAACAGACGGTACTACCGACAGCATACCGACACCTCCAGAAACACAAGGATGACTCGAACACGGAAGAAGGAACTCCGAGCCAATCCAATTACTCTAATGGAAGGGAATTCACCTGCCAAAGAGGGAACACCCAAGAAACAACAAAGAACTTCAAGAAGGGGAGTTGAATACACCCACGACGACAGGGAGAACTGTCGCGACGGTATCGACCATTATACAAACAAGACACACCTCCTATCCTCCTCCGCCCAACCCTGTCTCGTCTAGGATTCGCCTATAAAAGACCAAAACCCTCTGAGCCACCCCGCTCGTGGTCACTTATCTTTTTGTCGCACGTAGATTAAGATCACTCCTTTTCCTCGACATCTTATCTCTAACCTTGGAACTTAAACTCTGTCACGAAACGAGTAACAGTCTGTAACGTTGAAATTAGTATACAACTTTATAAGAATAAACACTATTTACTCTTATTTCGACTGCGGGTATCAATTTATTCTGCACCCTATCCTGGAACTAAATCTTGAGAGAAGGACGAAGCTCTACAGAGGACCCAGCTGAAGGAAGGCGTAACTGCAGCAGGACTTTCCAAGGGTAACTTTCAGCAAGGAGGCAAGCAAAGGTAGGACTAATTCCTAAGCTATATCCGCTACCTATTCAAAACTGCCGCTACTAGCACTAGTTGATATTTCCGCCACCCTGCCTGTTGCACTGTGTATACACTTTTTCCATGACGTACCGCTTTCGTGGACGTGCTAAATAAAAGTACACATAAAAGATCCGTCGGTAACATTTAGACACATTCACTGCGTTGACACGCTCTGTACGCCACCCGGGACGTAACACAAAAGACAACCTGAAACGGTCAAGTTTCGGATGTCCAAAAAGTTAACCTGTGCTAGCTGGGGTACCATAACTATATTAAGGCGCGCCTATTTAAATTTTCAAAACTCACACTCTGTTCACAAAAAATTAATACACACATGCATTGTTGAACACTCACTATTCACTCAAATTTTAAAATAGAATTTTTGCTGAACACAGTCAAATAAAACAAAACTCTCTGAAAAATTTTCACGTAAAAAACTAATAACAACTCACTTTCATGAATCAACGTTACAAATGCAACCGAGTAATCTTGATTAGTCTAAACACTTCTTGAAACTTCTTGATTAGTTCAACCACTCGTCTCTTCCAAAACACTTTTAAAATAAACATTGTAACTACCGCGCAATTTCTTCATGAAAAGTTCATCACTTTGTCGGAAAAAGAAGCAATCATTAGTCACACTCGAACAGATCTAATATCACCAAACCATAGCAGCATCGATACACACCTTCAACACGAAACTTCCGGATCATTTTAGCCACTTGCCACTTTCAAAATATACATTAAATGACAGCTCCAAAGTAAAATCACCAAATCACGTCTATGCAGGCAAGCATTCACAGTAAACAACACACAAAACCTTTGCAATTAAAATAAAACCAGTAAACTCTATTTAATTTTAGATAAAGAAACACACGAAACCATCACTTGCTTAAATCAATAATTCAAACACAGTAACATCCAGTGAAAAGCGACAAATTTGCATGACACTCAAATCAATAAACACATTTCACTGAACATTGCAAATTCATAATCACAACTTATTCATGAAAACTGTGCACATTTCGGTCCACAAACTCACCAACACTTTTCGAGTTACGTCAATTTCAAACTTGTGCTCAAATCATTTGCAAACTCTCGCACTTATTAAGCAAACTGCAAGTAAATCACAAAAAACACTCAAGTCTGCATGTATCTCTTCAAATACCGAACAAACTAAACACCTCCTTTGCATCAAAATACACAATTAAATTAAAATCACTAAAATTTTGCAAGTGCATGACTTTCACGGACAAACAAAAATTTCAAAATGGTAAACGGTCACACTAGGTAAAACAAGACAGTCATTCATAAAGTCAACTAAAACACTCGCACATTTTGAAACATAATCAATTATTTTCACTGCGCATTTCTCATGGTTTCCTCTGAAAGGAAATGCGTGCACTGAATCCAAAAAAAATTCCAATTTAACTCAAAAGTAAAACTTTAAAACGCCGCATGCACAACACCAAAATTATTAAATCCATAGACACACAAAATCTAGTCAACACTAATAACGCACTGCACTTGTTCATGCTGTTCAATAGTTAAACAACCGAGAAATTTTTCCTTTTCAAGCAATCATGACTAACTCCATAATCAGTAATCGTCACTGGTCGAGGCTGGCATAGACCAAGTCTGCACATGGAATAAGGCTGAAACAAAAAAAAATTAAAACTAATTAAAACACAAAGCAACATGTTCTAACATAATTGCTTTAACAAATTAAATGATAAGAGAAAAACACTCATCTGATGGGTCTGGCATCCTCACTGCAAATCTTCACATGCAGTTTAGTTTTTCAAGAGTCACGCTTGTGGAAAACAATTCACATCACTGCATAAAGCATTTCCTCGCGAATCTGCCGAGTACGGGTTTCGCGCACTTTTAAGCACTTTTCACAGCATTCCCAGTGCTGGAAAACTTGTGTTTACGCGACCACAACGCGCGCAAGGTTAACCATTGGAACATACGACTGCACCATTTAGGTATATAAATTGCAGGCAGCGCCGCGTTCGATACTATCGATTGATACGTAAACTCGAACGTCGGTAACAAGGTGCTTCTACACCAACGCAAACGTGTAGCACAAAACCGATCAATTTTAAGAACGCGAAAATCTACACGCATTGTGCATAGAGGCCTAATATCAATTGATGTGTCTTTGAGAGCACTTTTTGAACTATTCTTGCACATAAACTAAAATAGCTATTGTTAATTAATTAATAGACGCTACTATTGTTACAATTAAGTCCAACCATAATAATAAACCAATAAACTTATGATAATTAATATAATACTTTAACAAGTAAATCAATATAAGTGCTACATTATTAAATAATAAACTAAGAATACAAATAAGCAACATACTAACATTAACATTAATAATTAAATAATAATCTAACATATACTAACAATCATTAATAATAGACAAGATCAATTTAAATTTTAATCATTTTTGCATATTTTAAAAATTTTAGTACTCTAATTAAATAATCTACTAAATAAAATCATATTAATAATTCTAATGATAAACATTGACTTAGTGCATTTAGTCAATTAATTTTTTTTTAAGAAGTAAATAAATAAGAAATAAATTAAAAATAACATGTACAAAAATAAACATGTACAAAATAACATGTAAAAATAACATGTACAAAAATAACAAATTGTAAACAAAATTTACAACATAAGCTTTGAATTATTTATAAAATACTAACACAAACCAAATTTCAATTTGAAAACCTAGTCTAGGCACAAACATTTTGTTTGACGCGCAACGATACTTCAATTAATAAACATACTAACATTATAAATAAGAACTGCGAATTACCCTTTTATTTTATTTACATTATTTAAATTTTAGTTTTCTCGTTACATATACCCCTTTTTTTTGCTTTAATACACAAACAAAATTTTTTTTTCCTCCCTCGATAATTCACGTTACATCCTTCCATCAAATAGCAAGTCGATAATAAAATTAAAATCACTCCTCTTTAAAATCACAAACGCCCTGGTCAGCGGTTCACAATTCTCTCGTTTTAATAAATTCAACTTTGTTTCGCAATCCAAATTTCTCTCGAATTTTGTCCACCATCTTCTCGATTTCATTTCCATCGCTTATTTCGATAGTTTTGAATTACATTTATAATCAATAAGAATTCCATCATTTTGACATCGTTGAACAAAATTAAGCGAAACTGTGTAAAGCATAATCATAGACTAGTAATTTTGCACACTTAGACTAGAAAATAGAATCTCTACAAACAGAGCAACAAACAACAACGAAGATCATCAACATGACGGGCTCATCGTTAAATGAAACTACAGAAGCCTCAGCACATTTAATAACATCAATGGCTGAAAGCTTCACCTTAATGAACTGCATTAATGGTATACCAACTTTTGATGATAAATACCACGCACTAAGAACTTACATTCAATATCTATGAAATGCTCACGAATTGGTACCGCCAAACTTGCGTCCATAATTCATGAGAAATCTTCTACAGAAATTAACTGGTGCTGCGAGAAAAAGCATTAACAACAAGAAAGTTGATAGCATCGACGACTTAATCAAACACCTTAAACAGCGTTTTGGTCCAGGAAGAGATTACAAGTACTTCAGCCACAAATTGAAAGATCTAAGAATGAGACAAAAGGACTATGTCAGTGACTTTTACGACGAAATCTGCGTACTACTAAGCAGCGCTCGAAACGCCCTTAAAGAAGAAAAAGGAGAAGAAAACATAGCTCTACTAATATCACCATTAGAAGATGAAGCAGTAGACATTTTCATACGAGGATTACCACCAGCACTATCTGTTGCAGTTGATGCCACGAGACGAAAAACAATCAAAGAAGCCTATGAAGAAGCTGTACGTCTAGAGGTACGGATGAATGCCAATATAATCCCAGACACAAGGCCTTACAATGGCAGAATAAATAATTATTACAACAATTATCAACACAACAATGATTATCAACGAAATGCATATAACAACTACTATGCACCGAGAAACTCTAGATACGTCGGATACATAGACAATAAATCACTAGAAAATCCAGCAGAAAATCAACTATATCTACATAATAATGATCAGCACAAATAGACAACAAAATTACCAACGTCCACAATATAATAATCAGAATCAACAAGGCTATTATAGAAACAATCAAAATTATAGAGGAAATTATCAAAGAAGATATCAGAATAACCAAAATACAAATTGGAGAAATAATAATGGGCAACAAAAGCAATTGTTCAACCCACAAAATGGTCAATTCAACAACTACTATAATAATAGACCTGATCAACGAGAAAATTGGAGAGCTCAACAAAATAACCAAAACCAAGGCAACAATAATTTAAACTACCAAATCAAAATCAACAGTACCCGAGGAACCAGCAAGGACATCAACAGAATTATCGCAACAACCAATGGAGGCAGAATTACCAAAATCCAAATCAGCAGCAGAATCCTCAACAGAACAACGATCAGCAGCGTTATCATCAGCAAATGCAACAGATGAACCAAAACATGCAACAGACGCAGCAGCAAACGTCACAGCAGCCAGCTGCAATAATGAAGATAAAAGTGGAAAATCCATCCCACGAGTATGTTCAGCCAACTGTAAAAATTCTGGAAAACATGACTGGGAGAATGATGAGCCAACTATAGTTAGATTGAGAATACCACAAGGCACCACAAGGCCATGGCTTGAATTCATGATTGACAATGGAGCGACAGTCAACATCATAAAACTTAATGCATTATATGATGATCTATCATTCAATACCGAAGATAACACAGAATTAGGGGGAATAACCATGCAGACAGTACCTACATTAGGATCAGTTCATCTATTAATTAGAAACATGCCAGTGAAATTTCAAATAGTACATGATGATTTTCCTATTCAAGCAGACGGAATGCTGGGCAGAAATTACCTTAAAAAAGAAGAAGCAGTAATTTCATACTACAAGAATGCATTAATGGTAAACAGCGACGTCATGCACCCATACCATTTAAGGGTCATGAAGAAGAACATTTACCCAAAAATGCAAAAAGGCGAAATATAGATAATTTATTACAAGTAAATGAAGTAAAAAATACCACTGAAGAATCATTCGAAGAAATATCTACAAATACAAACAATGCAGTAAAATGCACAATACCAGCGAGAACTCGACGAATAATGCAAATAAATCTGATAAAAACAGATTTAAAAGAAGGATACCTTCCACGAATAGACACTGGAAACAAAGATGTATTCATGGCTGAAGGAATATACATAAATAACAACAACACGTGTAAAATTTTGGCAATAAATACAAGTCAAGAAACTGTTACCATTGGAATCAATGCAAAAGAATTAATACCATTTGACACAGAGCCGAATTTTTTAGAAGAAACCGACAGTGAATTTGACGGTGAAGTAGTTTCGAACATTCCAGAAAGAATGGAAAAAGTCAAAAATGCAATTTGAAGAGATCATCTCAACATTGAAGAGAAACAGATAGTCGACCGAATTATTGACGATTATCTAGGCAGATTCCTGCTACCTGGAGACAAACTACCGTGCACAGATATGATAGAGTACAAAATACATCTAGAAGACAACGTGCCTATTAACACCAAACAATATGGACACCCACCCAAACACAAAGACATTGTGAGAGAAAGTGTGCAAAAGAAGTTAAAAGACAGAATAATAACAGACTCAAACTCACCATATAATTCTCCCATCTGGATAATACCAAAAAAGCCAGACAGTCAAGGCAATCCAAGATGGAGAATGGTAATAGATTTTAGAGAACTAAATAAAAAAACAATCAGAGATGCTTACCCACTACCAAATATAACAGACATAATGGATCAGCTAGGAGGAGCGGTCTATTTTTCTATATTTGATCTGGCATCAGGGTTCAAACAAATACCCATGGCATCAGAAGATTGTTACAAGACAGCGTTTGCCACAATAAATGGTCATTATGAGTACAAAAGAATGCCAGAAGGTTTAAAAAACGCTACGACCACATTTCAGCGCTTAATGGAAAAAATCCTGCGCGGCCTGCAAAATATTGAAATGTTAGTATATTTAGACGACATCATTGTCTATGGCAAAGATCTCAAACAACATGAACTACGAATACGAAATCTCATGGAAAGATTAAGACAAGCTAAACTAGTTCTGCAACCTGACAAAGTCGAATTTTTCAGAAAAGAAGTTGCATTTTTAGGACACATAATCAGTTCACGAGGCATTGAACCAAACCCAAAAAAGTCGAAGCAATAGCAAAATTACCACGTCCAAAATGCAGAAGAAACATCCAAGAAGTCTTAGGAATGTTCGGGTATTACCGAAAATACATACCAAAATTTTCGAACAAAGCAAGACCATTAACAGCATTACTGCAAAATAACAAGAAATTTGAATGGACACAAGAGTGTGAAGACGTTTTCAATGAATTGAAACAATGTCTCATGAGTGAACCAATTTTGCAATTCGCAGATTTTGACAAGGAATTCATATGGACAACAGATGCGTCAGATTACGCAATTTCCGCGGGTTTAAGTCAAGAAATCGATGGTTTTGAACACCCTGTTCAATTCCTATCGAGGCTACTCAGTAAAGCTGAAAGAAACTATAGTACGACTGAAAAAGAGTGTCTAGCAGTACTATACGCTTTACACCAATTTCGACCATACTTATCATGCAGAAAATTCACTCTGGTGACTGATCACGAACCATTAAATTGGATGCACAGTAGAAAAGATCCAGGTCAAAGACTAATGAGATGGATGTTCCGTTTCACAGGTTATGAATACACTTTCAAATACAAACCGGGGAAACTGAAGACAAATGCAGACGCATTGTCTCTCAACCCACCAACACTCACAGAGGAAGAAATAAACAAAAACCTCTCAAAATTAAAAGTAATGATAATAGATGAACAAAGGCCAAGTACAGCAAAAGGAAAAAATCCAACTCCAAGACAAAGAGCACAAACCTTGGGAAACACAGATGCACCCAAAGGTAGAGGAAGGCCAGTTGGAGCGAAGACAAATAAAGAAGCTCCGCAACTAGACCACAGCGTTATAGCTCAAAGAACGAGAGCCAAAGCACCTCAAGTTGAAAGCAAAATAAAACAATACATTAAACAAAGAGCATACCCAAAGTCAAAACGACTAAAATCACCAAGCAACAGCTAAGACCCTTCAACGTCAAAAGCACATAGTGATGACACCAATAATAGTGACACAGACACCAATACCTCCACAAAAACGAACATGTCAAATACTTCATGGTTGTCATCAACAGCAGTAGATGGTAGCTCCAGTGATAACCCACTTCTTGTCATGAAAAGAAGTTGAAGAAGCTAGCAGAAAATTAGAAGAAAGCATAGCAAGATTTGAAGAATTGCATCCACAACAAACAGAGATCAACTAAGAATATGATATTGCTGTAACTCACTTCTCTGATGGAGAAGAACAAACAGAAGAAATGAGATTCTGCATGGATGAATTAAATGACATTACGGCACCAAACACATGGATGAAGTAATGGAAGAAGGACTCCAAAAATTAATAGAAAAATCTCAAAGAGAGTTGGTAAAAAGATACGAACAAGCAAGAGATTCCCAACCTGAAGAAGATGAAACATCAATAGACGGAATAATATACCCAACAAAAGGAAGAATTTCAGACACTACAAAAATAATAAATAAATCTCCGAATGCCAAAAGCACGCCACATCCAAACAAAAGAGTAAAGCTGAAAACAACAGATATAAGTGTCATAGACGAAAATTTTGACGACAAAACTTATGAAATAAGATATTCACAACCACCAGAAACAACGGTTCCATGGTTAGTGACAATGCCACAGCTATTAGAACCAATAAACACAAGATACGGTTCAGTGCAAAAATCCATCAATTCGACAATTGACAAGGATTCAGACACAGATCGAAAATTGCTACCAGAAAGAGAGCAAGTAGTAACCATAAGAGAATGTCTAACATACAAAAGAGATAATTTAGTACATTTTCTTTCACAGGATTGTGAATGCACAACTTCAATAGTCAGACTACTCACTGACATAGTCGTGCAAATTTTTGTTACAGCATTCAAGAAACACAAAATTTATTCTGTCATAATTAAAGACAAGTATTACAACAAAATAAACATTGCAGAATTAGAGAATTCTTTGCAAAATTTGAAAACAGTATTGATAAAAAATGAAGCAAAAAGTTTCAGAATATCGCGTCGAGGCGATTTAACAGATGAATTAGAACCCGGTCTAATCACCGAGCTTCTAGCAAAAACCTTCAACAATTCTCCAATAAAGGTAACAATCTGCTGGAAAAAGAAAGGAAACAAATTATAGCAAATTTACATGACAACCTAACCGGTGGTCATAAAGGGATAAACCAAACTTATCGCAAAATTAGAGAGCGATATTATTGGCCGGGAATGCGCGATGACATTCAAAATTACATAAGAAAATGCGAAAGTTGCCAAGAAAAGAAAATTGAAAGATTCAAAACAAGAGAGCCAATGATTATCACTGACACACCAATAGAAGCTTTTGACAAAGTCTCGATTGACACAGTCGGCAAATTAAGACAAACGCCATCAGGTAATTGCCACTCACTAACAATGCAATGCAACCTAACAAAGTATTTGATTGCTATACCAATTAAAAATCTGAATGCAACCACCATCGCAGATGCACTGGTCAAGCATTTAATTTGTCAATTTGGAGCACCAAGAGCAATACTCTCAGACAGAGGGACAAGTTTTCTATCAAGTATAGTAGAAACAATGTTGCAAATTTTTAAAATAAATAGATTAACAATATCAGGTTACCGACCACAAACAAATAGTTCATTAGAAAGAAGCCATGCTCCACTAGTAGAATTCATAAGAATATACTCAGAGAAATACGACGATTGGGATAAATTAGCACCATTTGCCACCTTCACGTATAATACAAGTGTTCATGCTGCAACAAACTTCACACCATTTGAATTAGTATACGGGAAAACTGCACGTTTTCCAATCAAAATACCATATGATGAAAAACTTCGCACATACAATGGTTACATCAGAGACCTAATACTTCGTCTAGACGAAATGAAAATATTAGTAGGCGAAAGACAAATAAAAAACAAAATAAAGTCGAAAGAAAGATACGACAAGAAAATAAGAAAGTTCAAAGGCAAAATAGGCGGATATGTACGCTTAATCAATGAGCCAAGAACAAGTAAATTTGATGCCTACCGAAAAAAACCACTAAAAATTGTCGAATTTGTTGGTAGAAAAAATGTCATTTTAGAACACCCCAATGGCAAAAGAATTAGAATACACATTGACAAACTCAAAGATGTACACACAAAAACTGATGAGTCAGAATCAGAAAACAATTCTGATTAGCTTTCATTTGTGTTACAGATGAATCACCGCTCAGTTCAATTCATCTTCGTCATCATCAGCCTACCAGGTTTAATTGCAGAAAAATTACATTCAATGGAATCATTATCGCCAAACCCTGGCATTTATTATGAAAAAACAAATACAGTAAAAATAATTAGGACGAACTGGAAAGTCAACATAGTCATTGACGTTGACCAATTCTTAGATATATATAACCTATTACAATCTCACGTTGAAGTATACAACAAATGCATTACAGTCATAGAAGAATATAAATGCAAAAATGCTCTAGGCACTGATCTGCTAGAAATCAAACAACAAAATCTGGCAGAATTAAGAAAAACAATTAACAACACCATCACCACGTTAGGTCAGGTAGAATATCCTATCTCGAAATACCCCTCGAGTATCAGGATGAAAAGAATGGTACCCCTAGGATTTATAGGATCCATAAGCAAATCACTGTTTGGTCTTGCAACAGAGGATGACATTCACAATGTCAACCAGAACATTGACCAATTGTTCCAAGATCAAAAACAAGTAATACATTTAGTAAACCAGAATACGCACATAATAGCAACAAAGTTTGAAGAATTATACAAAATAACAAAAAATCACCAAATCATCTTAGAAAGTTTCGAAAAATCACTTACTAAAGTAATAACAATTGTACTAAAAGAAAGTGAGCAAATGAAATACCTAGTAGAAACAATGCTCTATGTCAAAAGATTAGACATCACCCGGATTTCATTCAGCCGGAAATACTCTCGAACAATATTCTGCAAGAAATAAACACAGATATCAAAAGAGTAAGGACATGAATTTACCAACACCTTCTGAACACATGAGAACAGAAGAAATAATTAAAATTTCCAAAATTGATGCTCCACATCAAAATGGAAAAACAATAATAATCCTACATTTAACATTAGTAGATCACGCAGAATATCAATTATACAAAATGCACCCCACTGCGATACCACAATGGCATCATAACATGAGTTTGGGAATGGCTCACATAAAGCCCTCTCACACTCATATTGCCACAACAATAGATCAAACAAAATACATAAAATTCAATGAAAACCGATTAAACAAATGTTTAACCACCCATTATGCACAAATCAGCCCGATCCTTGGTCCGCAATACAATACACCCGAATCGACAGATTGTGAGATTACGTTATTGCAATTGACACCATCAAATATTGCGACATTAGAATCAACCCTTTGACCCAAATACAATGGAACTATTTGGAGCAAGACAAATCTTGGCTATACTCCACAATTTCTGACACACCAATGACCCTCATTTGCAAAGAATACCCCGAATACAAAATAACAATTAAAGAAGCAGGAATATTAAGAATATCACCTAAATGCATAGCTAAAACTGCAACCACAGTTCTAGCAGGTGAAAGCACAAAACAAACAAATTTCACGTACATATATTCACCAAATATAAGTCTAAAATTAACAGAAAATTACCCACTGTTATCACACAACATTGAAACATATCCAAATACCCACATATTTAAAATTAATAATAATGACAATTATAATATAAATTATAATATAATATATTAATAATAATAACAATGACCTGTCAATAAATCACAAAAAAGAAAGACCCCTAACTGAAATTTTAAAAGAATTAAATCAGATAAGCGACCACAAACGCAAAGACTTCAAAACTAACACCCTAGTTTATGGAGGAATAACTACACAAATAATAATTTTCATTATAATAATTTATATAATAGTAAAAACAAAAATATTTAAAAAATTGACTCTGCGCACAAAAAAGCAAACACATAAAATACACAAACACAACACAAAAAATATCGACATTACAGAACTACAGAATATAACAATAGGAGAAGGCACGAAAGCCAAATATAACACAAGACGAGACGTATAAACACCACAGATGACTTTAGATCTACCACTACAGCAAGCGGAAGTCAACTAAAACAACGATTTTCGTTTTTAGAAAAATAACGACATGACCACGAAGCAGCGGAAATCAATCACCATTTTCTGTGACAATGACATACCTATGTATGCTATACTAAGAGAATTCGAGTACATAGCAACACCAATAACAATGCACTATGAACAGCATAAATTTGAAGCAAGAACGAAGAAAATAACCATGATATTCAACACGGAAAGGGATGCAACTAAAGCATATGAAAGAAGAGCAACATTAATAAAACAGAATAGATTCAAAAAAGTCACGAACTCACAAGCAGCAAAACGACGAAACATACCAATGGATGAAGAAATAGATGACACTTAAATAAAAAAATCATGCCCAGTAAAATCAGAAGTGCATGTTGTAAACAGATAACATGCTCCGATGGACAACCATAGACTATTCTGTACATTACCCTGGGAATACTCCGACACAGTTAAGGATGAACTATTCTTCAGAGCATTTGCAAAATATGGACCATTAGTATACTATCAGACTATAAAAGACAAAAAAGGAAAACTTGCATATGGATATGAACAATACTTTGAAGAACAGGACGCAGAAAAAGCAAAAATAGATTGCGACGCTAAATACAACGCCGTATACTCAGTACCCAGAAAACCATCAAAATCAAACACAGAAAAGTACACCAAAAAACATGATAAATGCAATAAACACATCGACATAGACATTTATCATTTGCACGAAAAAACCTGCACTAAACAAACTCTATGGAAGGAGAAGTTGCAAAAATCTAAAATACCAATTGCAATCCAACAAGAAGATATAGAATCTCCAAACGAGGATCTGATGCCAGATGTAGAACATAACAAGAAAAAAGCAACAGCAAACAACACTGAAGACATGTCGACCGAACAAGAAAATGCATTACTAGATGAGACGAATTATTTAAATATGGACTTATTGAACATTTAAACATACCCTACTTGAGACAGTAAATAAACACATATTACCTTTAAATGTGCACACCCCACACACCACTGTCTGTAGCTAACAAACAAATTTACACTCACTAATAATAAATTAAGCACACACACACATTTGTGTTGCAGAATAGCTAGAATGGACACCATTAGTCTGAACATTGACATTCCAATTCGTTACCAAGAAAAGGATTACCCAAGAGAACCACTTGGGATATCAATAGTCCATGGTTCTTATAAAATCGAAGACATCAATATTCATATCAAGAATGACATACCATCATTCATGAGATTTCATACCACGCCAATGCGCTACGTACCATGGCAGTATAGACAACCACTATACACCGTGGGAAAGAAAAATAAGCTCACCAAGCAAAAACCTGAAGAGGCCGAAAGCAACATTTCAAGCAGTTCAGATGAAGAACCAGATAATGACAACATCATGGCTACCATCCATGCAGCAAGGAAAATTTATTTCTCCGTAAATGATAAAGAAACAAGAGACGAACTACTCGATTACCTACAAATGACGACATGCATGGTTTACCACCATCTGTCCTGGGAAGAAGACATGAAAGTCCCAGACAAATACATAATAGAAACCATTTTCCACGACAAAGAAAACGTAGACAAAATAATAAAGAAAGTATGCAGAAAATTCAAGTATGCTAAACATCAATGGCAAAAACAAGATGAAAACCGCAGACAAAGAAGCAATGAAATATCTGACAACGACCAAGAATCAGACAACAATAGTTGGGGAAATGAAGACATGAAAAATAACTGGAAAAAATTAGACATCACACCCTTCGAGACCGAAAAAGAAGATTGGGATAAGGAGTTAGAGGAAAAAGAAGGAGAAAAAGAATTAGACAACAAGGAAATACCAATAGAACCAAAAGAAGAATGGATCGTGGAATATGCAGCTGACATCTTAAAAAAAATGCTGACAATGAATGATCACAATTCGTTACCAACGTATCACATACACACACACATCACAAACATTACTCACACACAGTTACGAACCAATAGCTAAACTAACCCGCTATGCATGAAGCGAAAAATTTCGTTTATAATTAAGAAAGATATATATGACACAATTTAACACCAACATATTTCCTTTCATTTTGTTTCAGATGGACAGAGGAGGAGTCAAGGTACTACACGTGCAGATACAAACAAGAAATGCACGAAAAATACGAGTGACGTATGAACCACAGACTGCAGTCACACAGGTTCTAACGTATATGAAAACATTTGGGGCCATAGAAGAGGTGCACGACGTCACACTGCATATGATACAGAACAAACAGGTTGCAAAAATTGATGTGACCTATGCAAAAGAAGTGTCAGTAAAGTTAATCGTGCTAGATAATGCAGAATCGAGCAACGAAATGCATCCAATAATGTTCCCGGAGACAGCAAGCGAAAATGTAGATACAACTGCATCACAAGAAAGTGCAAACAACAACGAGGAAAATGAAGACAATGCAGAAACAACTGCGCAAGCCACAGAAACTACATCCAGTGACAATGAAAGTACAGAAGCAGCTGCACTAGAGACAGAAAATGCAGAAGCAATACAAGAAGAAGAAGAGGCTGCAGCAATACCAACAATCAACCTACAAATTGAATATCAAGATATGCACATTAAGCAATTCGACAACCCGGATGCATACACCATAAAAATTTTGCACAACGGATCGTTATCAAGAGCAGCACAGCTATTGCAGTAATTAGATGAAAACGCATACATACAGCATTTTGCATGCAAATATTCCTCTCTGAAAGTCAGCAAAGCTACTTACAATAACAGCTTAGCAGAACAAGACATCGAAAGAGTGGCAAAATTAGCATTATGCACAAGAGCAATCGCTGAGGAGGGCCTCACGGACGAAGGCGTTAACGGTTACACCGAATTTACAAAAATTAAAATTACATACATCGATGAAGAGCATGATGAAGTGCATAATTATTTTGCAACATATGGCACAATTATCAAGGGGCGCGGTAGCGCCTCGATGGCAAGTATAAGGTACTAACAGTACGTACGCCGCCGTCGGGCGCTATAGCCAGACCCTATATACGTCTAATTTGCCCTGTTGGAATCTTGTCGTTCAGTTTTCTTGACATCGACAGCTTTGTTTCTCACATATGAGCACTTAAACAAAAGCTTGCGGAAAAACTAACAAAATCACATCAGGGTCATATTTTGTGAAATTGCTTCTTTTCAAGAGTTATTGTGAAGTGAAAATTCGGACCCCTCATTTCTCTTCACGAGAGAAAACTGAACAATTAATGTGATTCCGGTGACGTAGACTCTACGTATACGTATACGTGATTCCTGTGACGTATATAGATCATCATGCGTATAGATATATATATTTATGTACTTATACACGCAGTATGTTTTATGCAGACGGTATTTATATATAAAACAGTATTTCTTTTGCGAAACTTATTTTTACTTGATATCAGCAACATGAATATTTTAATAATTAACGGTTTTATTTTTATATATTATAATAAAAAACTTTGTTATAAGTTTTATGTATTTTTTAAAGAATATAGTTTCGTAAATAATAAGTGATAATACAACTTGATCTTAACCATGACTAACAGGATCTAATTATAGATAAGTATTCAGTTTTTATAGATGCAATATAAATAAGGATTGTGTGAACTGATTCTTTGTTTAAATGTTTTAAATATTTTTTCAGATGTTCCATTGGGATGATGAAGAATTGTTAGGTTATGCAAGGAAAGAGATTTCTGTGAGAAACTAGTTCACTCCTTGTAGAGGATCCTCTCCTTCTGGAGCATGTTCTCCGTGAAACATTTCTTGTGTTCTTTGCTTGGCCAGGTCCGAGCGTGTCTCTTCTACATTGGACCTGGCCATAAAATTTATGAATTCAGCTAAATTCTTCAGGTTTTGCTGGTAGGGATTCAGCCTCCTTCAATTGTATGTTGCAAAAGTTGCAAAAGCGTTTAGCAAAGTCGATTTTCTATGCAATCAGAAGCAATCATCAACTAATAGTTTATATAATTAGATAAGTATTTAGTTTTATTTTTTATAGATATTCAATATAAATAAAGAATTTGTGAACTGATTCTTTGTTTAAATATTCTCTGTTATTTTTCAGATTATGAGGTTATGAAGCTGTCAGTTTATATATAAATGAAGTAATTGTGACAAGAGAATTTTTATTGAAGAACGTCTAATATTGAGATCTGCAAAATTGTGAAAAAAGTATATTTTCTTCAGTTTATACCTGTCTAGCAGAAGTGTAAGTTTTTTATTATTATATTCAATCTTCCACGCAAGAAAGTTTCTACAATTGTGGAAGTGCTTATGAACAATTATTAAATTTTCCTATCGTCTCCTGGGAGATAGACTCTCAGGCTATATGTCGAAAGGGATCCTTACAAATAGCTAGTGTGTTTTATTTTCTTGGCTCAAGAATCGAAGAAAGTTTCAACATAGAGAATATTCATTATAAGGAAAAAATTGTCTTATTGTGAGAAGCTAGTGAAGTGTCAAGAATATGCATCGCTCATGCATGAAAGTTTCTAAGTTGTTTAAGTGTATATGAATAGTTCATAACTTTTCCTATCGTCTCCTGGGAGGTAGACTCTCAGGCTGTATGTCGAAAAGGATCCTGATGAGAAGCTAGTAAAAGTGTTGTATTTTCATCATTCAAGAATCAAAGAAAATTTATACAGAATTTCCTGCTTATATAATTTTCTTGTAATGTGACAAGTTGGTTGAGTGTTACGATTATATTCAATCTTCCACGCAAGAAAGTTTCTACAATTGTGGAAGTGCTTACGTTAACTTTCCCTATAGTCTCCTGGGAGATAGACTCTGAGGCTGTACGTCGAAAAGAATTCTTATGAATAGATAGTAAAAGTGTTTCATTTTCTTAGTTCAGAGAATATTCAGTTTATATAAGGAAAAAATTATTTTCTATTGTGAGAAGCTAGTGAAGTGTCAAGAATATGCATCGCTCATGCATGAAAGTTTCTAAGTTGTTTAAGTGTATATGAATAAATAATAGTTCATAACTTTTCCTATCGTCCCTGGGAGGTAGACTCTCAGGCTGTTCGTCGAAAGGGATTCTTATGAATAGCTAGTGAAAGTGTTTTATTTTGTTGGATTTTAGAGATAATTCAGTTTATATAATAGAGAATATTCTTGCTTGATGCAACAGTAATGTTTTATACAATAATCAGCATGTGTATATTATATACTTACTCCATCGATTTCATGGCTTTAGGGTCTAAATTATCAGGTGCATAACTATAAAAATCAAAACTATAAGTTCTTAGATAAACTCAATTGTATTGTTTTAGCATGTTAAAACAAGCTTTTATAGCTATAACAGATTTTAAATCAGGCGAAGACCGAAATATTCAAAATGTAGCTTACTTATTTCAATTATATTCTTCGCTCTCATTTCTATATGTAGTCATTATTATAGTAGTGATTAAAATCTATGGATATTTTACATACATTTTTTAGTACCTTAATACAGTAGTTATTATATATAAGCTCTGGTCTTTGTAAACATGTATTTTTTGCAGATATTTATTCCATTTTTAATGGGACCAAATGGAAGTTGATATTATATATATATTTTATACTTTCTTTGATATTATGGTTTAGCAGTAAATTCAGTATATATAAATTTTATGGCTGTGATGAATAAATATTTAACGATGAAAGTAAATTAGGTTGTCAGCTATAATACAGAGTGTAAATAATAATAGAAAACATTGAACGTAATTCAACACAGTGTACCAAGATAAAAGACATTGAAAGATTTACAGTTTGCACTTCCAACGCCTTTTTCACATACCCCAAACTCAATATAAATAGTTTAACGTACCACAGAGTAGTTTAGCATAGGAGTCTGTCAAATAACAAAACAAGCAAATAGTTAACTTAATAGACAGGCACCCCAAAAGCATTATTAATATCCCATATTGGACCCACAAATAAAACTTTCAAACTATAATTTAAAAAAATTAAAGCAACGCACTTGCAGGAAGCACTGAGTTCATAAGTATTCCTCTATTCATGCACAAACAAAACTTGGTCGGCAAAAGTCATTATCAATTCCATAGGCAATAAAACAAATAATTAAGCCAACACACAAACTAAATTCAATGTGCACAATTATTGAGACCCACTATTTACACATAAAACTTAGTCGAACCCAGGAAGAGCAATCTGAAAGAGACGGCCTTTGCTCCAAAAGACGAACTCAATCAGATAGGTCTGACATAAACATACACCAATAAGTCCATTCAAATCCAGGGAAACAGAGCCAAACAACACAAAACACTTTAACATTATATTATGTGAATTATATTATCATGTGAATTATTATTAAATTATTATGTGTAGGAAAAAAAGTGAAAATAACTATACCATTTTTTGCTTGTTCTCGACAAATGACACTTGAGATCCACAAATTCACACAATAATTATTGAAAAACACCATAGTGACTTACACTTATTCACACATATACATAATTTAAAAACTACAAAAAGTCGAAAGCACTAGTCAAGTCATGTAAATTAATTAAAAATGTTTATTAAAACACTCTACAACACTGTTGTACTTCTCACTACAAAAAACTTTAGCGAAAACTTGTGCACTAGCTTTGGCATGCCATTCCAGGGGAGACGTCAAAATCTTCTTAAGACGTAATACACAAATTTCGAAGCAGCATTGACCAAGTGACCTGAAAAAAAAGACAAAATTCTTTTAATAAAGCACCGGTGCTTTAAATCAACAAAAAGTCTCAATAATTTAAATAAAAAAAAATAACTTATCTGATTCCAAACAGCAATGATCGACCAAGGGAAAGCACAAGTTTCCCATCACCACAGTGTACAAGTCCCAAAAGAAATCACTCCTCGGAGTAGCTGACCATCCATAGTTGCTCCTGAGTACGAGTTTCGATCCCGTAGCAACAATTTTAAAATATTTTAGCAGCGACAAAGTTAATCACGCGAGAGGTTAAACACTGACGGTATAGCAGACGTAACGTCGATAACCCCAGGACTACAGAGCGACTTACCGACGCCACAGACTAAGCACGCGCACACACTTTTAAAACTAGGGCGCTAGTGACAAATACTAGTACCACTGCCGCGGCCATCTTCAGTGAGCATATACACATTAACTTTTAAATTTATAACTTATTCAGTTGATGTTAACTGTTCTTTGTAATTTAGGTATTACATACTTTTTAAAAGTAGTGAAATCTCCACCCCCCCCCCCAAAAAAAAACCTTTTCAAGGTACAAGGCTGGCAAGTATAAGGTCGTTTCTTCATGCAAAACTTGAAGATTAATTTTGCAAGTCTTGATATCTCAATGTCACAAAAATTCTAAGTATTTTCTCTATCTATACAGTTATTTTATTATATTAATCAAAGTTAATTTTTAAACTCTCGATATCCCTTATGTGGTGAAAATTCAGAGTGCTTATTCTAAAAGTCTATTTTCATTATGTAAATTAAAGTCAAACTTTCAATAATAATGTAAATAATATTCTAGCAGGTTTATTGTGTACGTTTATTACTTTTCCCTTAGTAAAGGTTGATAAGAAATGTGATTATAATGCAATGATTAAAAAGGCATTTCTAATTAGTTCAACAAATAATTATGTTAATATATGTGCCTTCTTTTACCTCGTAAATGAGTGAATCACAGACACTGAAAGAACATGGTGCTTATACATGAAGCTGAATAACTTGAAATTTTCATCTATCTATATCAATATGAATGCGTAAACATCTTTGCTTGAAGGATCTGTTGGACAGACTACCATTTCTTTAGTGTTTCTTCTCTATACCTTCGATTTTACATAAATTTCAATTTTAATATAGCAAAAGAAAGTTATGATATCAATAAAGAAATTGGCAAGTTTTTGTTATAAGAAGCAATTGAGTTGATATAAATAAATAATTGTTTAAATCGGAGAAGGATTATAAATATATATGTATTCATCATTATAAACACTCGACCAAATTGTGACATGTGAAAAGGTGGATAGCCTGTGAAAAGATACTGTCGGTAGAATTGTCGGCATAACTGCGATTGCCGCCACGTCCTGCGCATTCCAGCTGACGTTTAATGACTGATCACTCATACGCCGTATTTAGTGTCGGAGGTTAGGTCACCGTACTTCCGGTAAATAGAGCGTTCCGTGACCGGTCACAAACATGCGCAAAGCATAGCACTAATTCGATATTATTCAAAGTTCAATAGTATCCGAGTGTACATATAGGAATGATGTTCTTACATGACATTATCACATGAAAAATGTGCCCATAATATATTACAGGATTGTTTCGCATTATGAAAACTTTTTCGATTATTTATGGAAGCAACGAGCGGATGTACAATCTACTCTACTTAGTAATTCAGTAAATTTCTATCCTTATTTCATGAAAAATCTATGTCCAAGACGATCATTTGCAATTAAATATAAGATTTAAGGGGTTATGCCTGAGTTAAACCTGTAAAAAAGACATTAATAAGTAATGGGCTGAAAAAAATTATTTATTCATAGTATGAAAAAAAATTTTTCTCCTACTTAAAATGTAGGTATTAAACATATTTTTAACTATTTCTAAAAAATGATATATCTATACTTACATTGTAAACAATTACATTTATGAAAGACTAATTTTCAGCACTTTTTTCCCTTTGCCGCAGGATATCTAAAGATCCGGATGATGAATTGACACTAGACAGGGTGGAAAATCTCCTTAATATGTTTTTTCACAGCTAAAGCGGAAGACTTTTCTATCAAATATAAATTATAAATATTTAGTAACTCATAAATTGATTATATTGGTTATTATAGTGAATATTACATATATTCACAGGCGTAACATTGACTTTTACCTTGTATTAGTCAATTCTGCTCCGCTTAAGCTGTGAAGAAACATATTCAGAAGATTTTCCATCCTTTCTGGTGTCAATTCATCGAGATATCCTGCGGTAAAGGACCTAAAATCATAAAAATGGCAAAACTGAGAAAAATGCATTTAAAGTTTATCGAGACACTTATGTATATTTAACTGGTAGTACTTACATGAACTGCTTGGCATATTTTTCTTGTACTTTGGCATAAGATACCTGTATATTAAGGTGTGTATGAAGACCCGGGTGCTGTACATGTAGATATACTAGTATCGAAAGCTGAAATTGAAATGTAAGTTTTTAGTAAGCATTCGCAGTCAGCATATTTTAGATGAATATAATTATTGTCATTCCTTACCATTACTTTATAGGATCATTAGCAATTACAGTAGACTTTGAGACCATCATATGCATCTTCACATAGACTTCTTATAACACATAGGCATCTTCTCGTACACAAGAGATTTATAGCCCATATACCTGAAACAATGAATACACTCACAAAGAACAGATTCTTTACAAATAATATGTCGTTTATAGTACAAAACACTTATCTAAAGTTGAACACTAGTGAGACTCAGAAGTTATCACAACAGCACAACATCCAGCTTGCATTAAACTACAGACAGCAGACGAAACAGCTGATGTCTGAATGCAATCTCGACTAGGTCGGTAAAACAGTGATTTCCTTTTCTATATGCTGTAAGGTGCCATGTTTTTAGGCGGTAATTTAAATTTGCACATATCTTTAATTAAAAAACTAAATTTAAATTACAAAACTAAATTTAAATTCTAAATTTATTTTATTTTGAACATTCAAAATAAAAAAAAATCTACGATTTCATAAAAATTAGCTATTACAGTACGTAATGATTTAGTAAACAATTTGTGCTTTTTTTGTTTAAATAAAATTGCATTTTCAAAAAGAATTTGTGAACACATTGAATGTTACATTTTCTACAAAAACGCAATTGTTTTGAATAATCAAAAGCGCTATAAGACAAAAAATGAACAATACGCAATTTTGAAAAATTGTATTTCTTTGATATTTTGCCTATAACTTTGTAACAGAATCCTTTCGGGCAAAAAGGACTAAGACAGCTCATTCTACAGTAAATTTGCTTTAAAAAAATCAAATAAAAAAAATTTTGATTTTTTTTTAATTTTAACTCAGGCATAACCCCTTAATTCATACAAAAAATCGATCCCACATTTAAAAAAAACAGTAACAAATTCTAGCATGTAGAACGCAATTTTTTTTATGGAAAAACCTGCCGTCCCGTCCTATCATAGATAATCGATGAACTACTAAATGTCAGTGTAATCAACAATCTCATAAAATTTTTAATATACTTATAATATATGTTTATATATAATATTTATGTATAATATAATATTATGTTAAACTGTGAGAACGATAGCCTCAAATAAAAATTGTAGTTCTATTTTTTTTATTAAGTATGGATATAAAACTAAAATATAAACATAAATGTTAATTTAATATTTTTTAGCTTGATTGATTTCCGAACTTTAATCATAGAAATTTATTTTATAACATTTTTGTAATACATAATAATAATTATTTTTATTGAACATCTTGTAACCATTCGATAATAATAACATACTTTTATGAAACATACATACAAATACAAATAACCAAAAATTGTGTTTACAATGATTACAAGATGAAGTTTGAATTCTTCAAAAATTGGTTAAGAATAGTAGTAAATACATATAGAATGAAAAATCCGATACGAGATTTTCTAACAGTGTTTTGTTAACAACAAATTACTTTGGATAACCATGCACAATTTTAAGATAGTATCCATCGGTATCTATTATAGGACGGGACGGCAAGTTTTCCCATAAAAAAAATTGCGTTCTACATGCTAGAATTTGTTACTGTTTTTTTTAAATGTGGGATCGATTTTTTGTATGAATTAAATCTTATATTTAATTGCAAATGATCGTCTTGGACATAGATTTTTCATGAAATAAGGATAGAAATTTACTGAATTACTAAGTAGAGTAGATTGTACATCCGCTCGTTGCTTCCATAAATAATCGAAAAAGTTTTCATAATGCGAAACAATCCTGTAATATATTATGGGCACATTTTTCATGTGATAATGTCATGTAAGAACATCATTCCTATATGTACACTCGGATACTATTGAACTTTGAATAATATCGAATTAGTGCTATGCTTTGCGCATGTTTGTGACCGGTCACGGAACGCTCTATTTACCGGAAGTACGGTGACCTAACCTCCCACACTAAATACGGCGTATGAGTTATCAGTCATTAAACGGCAGCTGGAATGCGCAGGACGTGGCGGCAATCGCAGTTATTCCGACAATTCTACCGACAGTATCTTTTCACAGGCTATCCACCTTTTCAATGTCACAATTTGGTCGAGTGTTTATAATGATGAATACATATATATTTATAATCCTTCTCCGATTTAAACAATTATTTATTTATATCAACTCAATTGCTTCTTATAACAAAAACTTGCCAATTTCTTTATTGATATCATAACTTTCTTTTGCTGTATTAAAATTGAAATTTATGTAAAATCGAAGGTATAGAGAAGAAACACTAAAGAAATGGTAGTCTGTCCAACAGATCCTTCAAGCAAAGATGTTTACGCATTCATATTGATATAGATAGATGAAAATTTCAAGTTATTCAACTTCATGTATAAGCACCATGTTCTTTCAGTGTCTGTGATTCACTCATTTACGAGGTAGAAGAAGACACATATATTAACATAATTATTTGTTGAACTAATTAGAAATACCTTTTTAATCATTGCATTATAATCACATTTCTTATCAACCTTTACTAAGGGAAAAGTAATAAACGTACACAATAAACCTGCTAGAATATTATTTACATTATTATTGAAAGTTTGACTTTAATTTACATAATGAAAATAGACTTTTAGAATAAGCACTCTGAATTTTCACCACATAAGGGATATCGAGAGTTTAAAAATTTGACATTGTGCCATTAAAAGACTGGACGGATGAACCAGCGCAACAATACATGGCTTTCATCCATTATGCAAATGAAACCTCTGCTAAAGCCGCTTTAGAGTTGTGCCCTGAAAGGTACCAACCGCAATATGGAAGGGTCGACACTAGGCATCAAAACCGCCAAACGAACAAACTAACTTTATGCATAAAAGAACCAAGAGGGATGTTGTGCAAAGAAGCGACACAACACTTTGCACAATTGGGGGAAATCATTTCCACCAAATACACACTCATCCCTCTGGCAAAGTGTGACGCAAAAACCCATACACACATGGGCTTCATAAACTTCTGCAGAGAGGAAGACATGGACAATGCATTAAAAAAATGCGACAAAAAATTTCTGGCCTTTTACCAGGCCAGAGCCAACAGAATAGTCCACGTACTGTGTGGAAAGTCTATTGCAGTCACCCATTCGAGGCTGCATTTAGAAGAGTGCAAGATGCAATCAAACAAGGACATGCACTAGAAACAAAATTTTTTTTATATACCTTTGTATTTTAATTTTTGCACATTTTATACATTTAAAAATACATTAGAATAAACATAGCCGTAATTAACATGATCATTGATTCCATTGACCCAAGCGTCCCCTAATTATAAGTACTAATCATAGTTTTAAAATAGTATTTAGATCTATCACTAACCCAAAGGGCACAAAAAAACAATCAAAAGGCTGAATCACACCCCCATACTCTGGGATTTCATCAATAAACCCACCCCTACCCACCCCGCATTTGAAAGGGGGGGAGGATGTTATGTGACGATGCCGAACGACCAAATCGGCAACGTCGCATAACGCATAAGACATTAGGGAAGTGCACTAAGTATGCGCCTAACTGTCGCCAAGTCGAACAAAGACGAGCGATAGCGGTACTTCTCCTCCAGCCCTCGAAACGCTGACCTAGCGTTTCGCCCTCCCATGCGCCGCCGGACTTCACCCGAAGTTCACGAGTGCAAGGAGAGCGAAGTAGCTAATGAAGCGAAGAGAGGGATGGGGGAGAGGTAAGAACAATTAGTGGGAGAGAAAGTGACGCGCTCTCTCCCATGCATAATTGCGCGCCCTTCGGCAGAGCGTCTTGAGCCACCGAGAGGACTCGACGTATATTTAGTTTTTCTGATTTCTAACGTTTTTCTGATATTTCATCGATTACTCTTAGAGGCCCAAGTGGCATATTCAATTGTGTTAATTAACTCGCATTTTCTAGCAAATAAAGAATCACTTTTGCTTAATTCGTTCGTTTTCTGCATTATCGTTTCCAATACATCGATCATTAGCGCGCGCATTCTCTCTGCTGGACGCACGCCGCTGCTTCATCTCGACTCACTGCACATTTCTATTGCCAAAGTCTCCTTAGCCCAGCTGCGTGGTTCGATAAAGCCCAAGGTAAGATTTTATAATAAATGTAATACATAAATAATAGTGGATGAAATTCATTCCGCCGCGAGTTATTCCGTCGCTAGCATCAATTTTTCCGATTGCGCTCATTTAAACCGCAGCTAAACACGCCTCCCGTGTTTTCCGATCGCGCGCTTCCCCGTTCTTTTGTGTCGATCGTAAGTTTCCGTGCGCGAACACGTAACACTAGTGTCCGACTAGCGCTATTGTAGCTCTAGCCCATATGTAGTGGCTGCGAGAGAGAGCAAAAGCGCAGTCGCTCGATAACTTCTGCCGAAGATGGCTTGACTGAACTCCTCCATTTATAGATTGATTTTATTTTGATATAATATAATATAAGATACTATAATATAATATACTATAATATAATATAGTATAATATACTATAATATAATATAGTATAATATAATATACTATAATATAATATACTAATAATATAATATACTATAATATACTATACTATAATATAATATGATATGATATGGTTAATAAATATAAACTATAATATAATATAATTTTATGCATATAGATTATTTTAATATCAATATAATTATGGTTCCTAGTATAATTAATCTTAATTGTACAATATGTATAGACCGCTCTAGTAATTGTTAAGGCATCGATCGACTACATCAATCCCAATAGGGCTGGCTTGTTTTTGTCTTTCAAATAACCATTTATGCAATTTACAAACATTTTTCATCGCACAGATTGGATTATAAATATTTTGATTATGTAAAGTGCATTGTGTTTTGATATTACAATCCAACTTGATCAATGGCGGACATCTCATATCAGATTCGAGTTCTATAATTTTATTGTTAGAAAATATCTTTTTCAAACACTGTTTATTTTCAAGTCCTTTTACATAGATATTTCTACAGTTATAAAAATTTTGTTATAAAGTAGATATCAATTATCTGTATGGTATATTACCAGAACTTCATAGTATACCTATATATGAATTAAATTTCGTTAATACGTGGATACTTATTCCTAAATACTACTAATGATTATTGAATCTAAAATAGTTACCATGATGATTATTTTCTATCCATCTGTTTATATTTTGATATTTGAAAGATAATTTGAGCCAATGGTACGGTGGTTTAAAGGAAAGTACTTTTGGTTCTAAATTGATTCCAATGATTGAGTAAGCAAGTTCCTTACAAATGAAAACATTGTCTAATCTCTGAAAGCCTTGAATATCCACGATGTAATCCATTTAAGATTAAAATTTTTTTCTCTATCCACGTCTAATCAAATGGTTGTCTCATCCTAACCCGTTGCGCATCAGTGTGCGCTCGACGCACATAGGTGTGCTCTCGTCGCCCATAAGTGTGCGCTCGACGCACATAGGTGTCCTCTCGTCGCCCATAAGTGTGCGCTCGACGCGCATAGGCGTGCTCTCGTCGCTCATAAGAGTGCACTCGTCGCGCATAGGTATGCATCCGTAGCTTTCAGTTAAAAAAAGAATGTTATTAAAAGAAGCTATTTTTTTAAAAATATCTTTGACTAAGTGTAGCGGTAGTAAAATGAATAGATTAGTTTAAGCGCACGCAGCAGCATAGCTGAATATATATATATATAGCGAAGCTGTTGCACTATACGTATACACCATGGAGTAAGTCCCATCGCTAGAACGATGCCGCTGGAGAGGTGGAAAATTCATAGCCTGCGTATATCTATATACACTGTCGGTGGAGAGAGGGAATACTCGTACCCTGTGTGTGTGTATTGTTATGTCCCACCTACACTCTCACCTCATAGGTACGACATGTATTTGAGAGAAGATAGACTTTTTAATTGTTTATTGCTAGCGTGTATTGAGTTATTATGAGTGGCTGGATTTAGACTCGTTACCCACTCCGATATGTACTTTTAGTGTATTTATTTGACTTACCTTTTTCTGCTGCACTTGTCTTATTTTGCTGCTTCTGCTATCCTCGTCTTTTTCTCTCTGCTTGCTCGTCTTATGTGGATAATAGGTGATAGGTTGTTGAAATGTTGCACTCACAGTTTTCTTTTCGAGTATGATTGAAAATATATTTGGTTCTTAAATTCACAATTGAGTACTTGGAAGTACAATAAAAATCTCCGCAAATTGACGAACCGCGAGGTACGGAGTTCGGACTTAAACACGAGACTCATTAAAATGACGCCAATTCGACTCTTTTAAAGCCCGAATACGTTGACCCACTCTTAATGTATAACACTTAATAATTATTTTACAGTATGACGATGGCCGAATAAGTAACTCTGCTGATTTGTGTTACTCAATTACAGCGCGCGTTCAAAATATAATGTTTCGGAATTAACATCGTAATCATCTTGATGTTTTGAATTTTGAAAAATATTTTAAAATTTGTAAATAATAGATTTAAAAACGAATAACGTCGTAGGACGTTACACCTCGGGGCCCAAGATATTGCAATGAAATTGCAATAAAATTCTTAACTTTCAAAATTCAAAATTTACAATTAGTTTCTAAGTACAAAAAATTTAAATATTAGATAATAACATGATATTGTTGTCTTATTTCTAAATGACAAATAAATACATAAAATAAAATAAATTAAATCCTTATTTAAAATATGTATAAAAATGAATAATTTACATTATTACATGTAATTTCCTCGGGGCCGTAAATAATGTAAGACATTTATGAAATATTTAACCAACATTGAAAGAATAAAAACTACCGTAAATCCAACGAACAAATATCTAAATTCGAGCTCTGAGAAACATTTTTTTAGATTTTATCCATCCATTATTTATCCATCTAATACAAAATTTTTAGATTTTGTATTAGATGGATAAATACAAAGCGGTGTATTAGGAATAGATGGTAAAGGAGTTGCTGTTGTAAATAATGTGTCAACTTCCATAGGTTGAGAATTTCGCGATATAACTTTAACTTCTTTTAACTCTTCTTCTTTTTCTTCTTTATAGTTTCTTGATTTTGCATAATTCGTCATTTTTTCTGTATTTCCCATAGAAATGAATAAATGGGTTAAAGAACTGAAAACAGCTCCACATAGTCTAATAGACCATCCATATACTGCATGTAAAGCATATCCTCTTATTATAGTATCAATTATCAATTTGCAAATGTGTAATATTACAATAATCATGAAAATTCCTGATGAATAGGATCCCCATGTAGTAAGCTTTTCAAATATTTTTTTCCAAGTACTTTCTGCAATACTTGTTAACGTATTTTCTGAAAATGTAACTCCACCTGTTACATCACCAGCCATGTCTTTTGCAATTACATTCAAAATTTGTGCTTTTTCCATAGGAAACATTAACTGTTCCTGTAATTTATCCAGGTCCGCTTGTGAGTAAATACCGTTTATTGCCAAATCTTTCACAACTTGAAATTTCCATCCCAAATGAGTATCTGGTTTGATAACATTTGGGGAAATCGATACTGTTGGTTTTAGTGTAAGTTTAATCCAAGTTCCATCAACTTCATAACATGTTGGTACAATTGTATTACAATCTACTGTAGTAGTTTTCTTAATTAATATGTGTGTTTTTGGCGTCAAAAACCATGTTTCATTTCCAACCGAAACTGGTAAATGATTATAGCACTCTTTCGTATGTAATACTATCACCGATCTTGGTACACATTTAATTAAATGTACAACTTCTCCCGCAACTTTTGCCATATAACCTGGTCCTTTCATAATGTTATAAGCAAACTCATCAGGAGCAATAGTGGCCAAGAACAGGGAATTTTGAATTACTTTTTTCTCAAGCTCACATTTTTCAGTTATTAAATTAATGTTGTAACGGCTCGATTGCCGTTCCCGAAGCAATCGGTCGTGTACAACCGTGGCTAGTACAGCTACGTTTATTGTTTCTCGTCGTAGTCTCCTCGTGGTCAACACGGCTCGGCCAACTCGTGGTTTCCGTGCGTTTGTACGGGACGAAGGCGGCAGGGGACGGGGTTACGAATAAGTGAATACGCGTGAATGTACGAGAACTATGAAAATATATTATGAGAGTAAAAATGTACAAGGCTCGTGCGAGCGAGCGTGTGTGCTCTACCGCACACTATGCGAGAGAGAGAGAGAGAGAGAGAGAGAGAGAGAGAGAGAGAGAGAGAGAGAGAGAGAGAGAGAGATGGGCTCGATCGCCCGAATACCGAGAGTGAGAGAGAGTTGGCACTTACAGTCACACGTCGGTGCCGGGGGGTCGCTGTCTGCTCTGGCTCGCTGCAGTCGTCCAGGCTCGCAATCGGGTCGTCGCGGGTAGCGTGGCTCCGGTGGCAGTCAGACGAAAGGTAGCGTCTCTCGGCGTCGCACGTCGTACGATCGGGGCACAAGGGAAAAAATGCACGGTCGTGTGTACCGCTTGGACGCTACCGCAATACTGGAAACTAATACGCGCACGATACGGAAGGACGCTCCGGTCCTTGACCCAGCGTTGTCATATTTTGGCAGCGCGTGAGATATGGACCGGCAACGTCGCCTAATGAACGCGCGCTCTCTCTCTCTTAACATCGGCCTACTATAAGGCATTCTCTCGCTCTCTCTGTCTCTCTCGTGTGCTAGTGTCCGCTGGTGGTAGCTAGAACACAAATAAGTATATTAATACAGTTCATACGCCCGGAGAGGCGATAACGTGCGTATCATATATGCGACCGTTATAATATATAAATCATTAATTTGATTTCTTAAATGTCTTTCTACATATACAAACTTAGAATTTACATAAGTGAACAAATCTAAATTAACTCTATTAACTACTTCTCCATTTACTTTATCTAAATCAAGAAAATATTTATTTAAACTATTATCTTTTTCTGCAATGAACAATTTTGGATGCTCTGTGCGAATAAATTCTCTATTACAATGAACTTCTACGTTTTTCGTAGCTAATGCAAATGTAATTTCATTTGCATTTACCGCATAAACTATTTCCTTACTATGCTTACTAAAATATTTTATCGCTATGCCTTTAAACAAAACTTCATATGAATTTTAAAAACATTTTCCTTCTGGTAAAACATACCAAAACGTATTTCCCCCCTGCATATCCATACAATTTTTATTTGAAAACTTACAAACTACTCCAGAATTTAGTGTTAATTTATCATTTTTTAAATTTACTTTTTAGCATTATTTTGTATCAACGTAATTTTGATTGAGCCACGAACAAATACATTATTCCATGATCCGAAATTGTCTGCATAAGCAGCACCAGAACAAGATCTATCTGCCGCACTTCCCGCAAAATCAATGCCTTTAGTAGTTGTTGAATTTATCTTCAAATCCGAAATAGTGTGAAAGTTGTCATACTTAAAAATACCTGTTTCATGAATTAATTCGCATTGTTCGTGACTTAATTCTTTAATGCATTGTTGTTCCGCATTTTCAATTGGTATCAAATGTCCAAAAATTCCGCAAGAAAATATAGTTCTATGAATTTCAACTTTACACTAAATAATTGGAATAGAACGAAAATCTACTATTTGTATAAGCTCAATAATAGTACTTGATGAATTTACTTGATTGTCTTGAAAGTCGCAATTTCCAGAGTCCAATAGAGAATATGTTGTTATGTTAGGCGCCGATGAGCCACAATCGTAGCCTATGGTAGCTTCATTAAATTTTAAGAATTTTTGAAAAATGATAATAAAGATAAACACCATCTTGAATTCTGAAATCAAATTGAGCATATTAATTTTTCTTTTTAAACCATATTAATGTATTTGTATGAACTACTATTTGTTTCCTTAGTTGACATAAACATAGATAAATAAATATTAAATTCTCGTATTTCTACAAATTCTCTCCAATTTAATAACTTCATAACTATTTCTTAATATTTCCTTATAAATTAGTTTACAGTTATTTTGTTTTATCCCATAGAAATGTAATTAAATTGTAATATCTCAGTATATATTATAAAAATTACCTTTGCTAACAACATTTAAGTAATTATGTTCATCACATAAAATAAATTTCACAATTTTCTATAAAAAAATATTATTGTAATTATAAATATGTAACAGTTAAAATATATAAATATATTAGCTCTATCTAAAGTAATACTATGATTTTTTATTTCTAATTCATTCAGTTTTTTAGATTTTATCTTTTTAACTCTACTGCTTAAAATAACTACAATTGGAATTTTCTCACTTTTGATTTTTTTAAAATATATATATTGTAGTAGTAAATTTCTTCTCCGATTCTCACGCAAATAAGTCTTCTTGCTGTTAATTAGTTTAAAATTATTTTTACAATTATGTACGTTATGTGATTTTACAATTCTTGAATTACAAATATTTCTAGATATTCGTCTAAATTTAATAATATTCTTTTGTATACTTTCACCAATTAATAAAATTGAATATTTATTATTTTCAACGTCTATGAACCTTTTATATTTATTAATTTTAAAAATTTCAGAATAATTAATTTGTATATTACTTCCATTCACAATATTTGAACAGGCAATATTTTGTGTAACTAGAATAACCGGAGAAATATTACTATATTTAATATTGTTTGAAAGTTCATGAGTTACTTCAAATTCATTTAAATTATTATAACATTCAAAGTGCTGTAGATATATTTTAGTTATACTTACAATACATGAATTTAGATAATTGTCAAAAGTAGAAGGAGGAGCGGGAAGCGACAATACGATGTTTTGATTCCGGCTTCCTCACCTACTGTTTCGATAATGAGAATACAATAGGATTAGCCGGAGCTTTTATATCGGCGAGGAGTCTCGCAAATTTTCGAGCAGTTTCTTTACAATGACGTCACACTTGTCGCTCTCTCGCATATGTATACATCGAACATCTATACTCCGTTTTTGCGGTTCCTTTTCAAACGGTATATCAATTGTGTGTACACGTTATTAAGTTTCTGTGTGTCTTCCATTTTATTAATGTCATTTTCCTGCATTTGTATGTGTAACATTTCAGAAACCAACCTTTTATTTAAATTGCATTCCTTGTCTTTAATATTTACTTTCTGAAAATTAAAATTATGTTTGAATTTATCAATGTGGTCATTAATAACATTACTTTTCGACTTCTTATGTTTCTCAATACGTGTACACACACTCCTCTTAGTTTGTCCCACATATGTAGCCGTACAATCATTGCAATGCAACGTATACACAACATTTTTTTCTAACTGTTTCTCTTTTTTATCTTTTCCTTTGATTATACTACTACACATACGGTTGTGTATTTTCGGAACAGTTGTAATGTAATTTTGTTTCAGAGAATGTTGCATTTGCTCGTAAAACCCTTTAATGTAGGGTATTGCAACGATGTTTTTGAAGTTTTTGCCACTATTGCAACGTTGATTTTGTACATTTGATCTTATTTTGTCAATCCGTTTTTATATGTATCTATCCGTAAAGTTAACAGGATAATTGTTTTCAGCTAATAATTGTTTAACAATACTTACGTTTTTCTTGTGAAAACATGCGTCTGACAAATTAATAGCTTTGTCAATGAGATTATACACCATGGCAATTTTTTGTGATTCTGGATGTTGTGAATCATAATTTAAAACTCTCCCAGAAAAAGTAGGTTTGGTGTACAAATCAGTCATTATTTTTCCCGTATTCCTTACCAATAGAACGTCTAAGAAACTTATGGAGTTATTCTTTTCAATTTCATATGTAAACTGTAGGCGGCTATTGTATGAATTGAATGTGTTAATTGTTTTATATCCATACTTAATAAAAAACATAGAACTACAATTTTTATTTGAGGCTATCGTTCTCACAGTTTAACATAATATTATATAATACATAAATATTATATATAAACATATATTATAAGTATATTAAAAATTTTATGAGATTGTTGATTACACTGACATTTAGTAGTCCATCGGTATCTATTATAGGACGGGACGGCAAGTTTTTCCATAAAAAAAATTGCGTTCTACATGCTAGAATTTGTTACTGTTTTTTTTAAATGTGGGATCGATTTTTTGTATGAATTAAATCTTATATTTAATTGCAAATGATCGTCTTGGACATAGATTTTTCTTGAAATAAGTATAGCAATTTACTAAATTACTAAGTAGAGTAGATTGTACATCCGCTCGTTGCTTCCATAAATAATCGAAAAAGTTTTCATAATGTGAAACAATCCTGTAATATATTATGGGCACATTTTTCATGTGATAATGTCATGTAAGAACATCATTCCTATATGTACACTCGGATACTATTGAACTTTGAATAATATCGAATTAGTGCTATGCTTTGCGCATGTTTGTGACCGGTCACGGAACGCTCTATTTACCGAAAGTACAGTGACCTAACCTCCCACACTAAATACGGCGTAAGAGTGATCAGTCATTAAACGTCAGCTGGAATGCGCAGGACGTGGCGGCAATCGCAGTTATTCCCACAATTCTACCGACAGTATCTTTTCACAGGCTATCCACCTTTTCACATGTCACAATTTGGTCGAGTGTTTATAATGATGAATACATATATATTTATAATCCTTCTCCGATTTAAACAATTATTTATTTATATCAACTCAATTGCTTCTTATAACAAAAACTTGCTAATTTCTTTATTGATATCATAACTTTCTTTTGCTATATTAAAATTGAAATTTATGTAAAATCGAAGGTATAGAGAAGAAACACTAAAGAAATGGTAGTCTGTCCAACAGATCCTTCAAGCAAAGATGTTTACACATTCATATTGATATAGATAGATGAAAATTTCAAGTTATTCAGCTTCATGTATAAGCATCATGTTCTTTCAGTGTCTGTGATTCACTCATTTACGAGGTAAAAGAAGACACATGTATTAACATAATTATTTATTGAACTAATTAGAAATACCTTTTTAATCATTGCATTATAATCACATTTCTTATCAACCTTTACTAAGGGAAAAGTAATAAACGTACACAATAAACCTGCTATAGAATATTATTTACATTATTATTGAAAGTTTGACTTTAATTTACATAATGAAAATAGACTTTTAGAATAAGCACTCTGAATTTTCACCACATAAGGGATATCGGGAGTTTAAAAATTAACTTTGATTAATATAATGAAATAACTGTATAGATAGAGAAAACACTTAGAATTTTTGTGACATTGAGATATCAAGAGTTGCAAAATTAATCTTCAAGTTTTACATGAAGAAACGACCTTATACTTGCCAGCCTTTTACCTTGAAAAGGTTTTTTTTTGGGGGGGGGGGGGAGATTTCACTGCTTTTAAAAAGTATGTAATACCTAAATTACAAAGAATAGTTAACATCAACTGAATAAGTTATAAATTTAAAAATTAATGTGTATATGCTCACTGAAGCTGTCCGCGGCAGTGGTACTAGTATTTGTCACTAGCGCCCTAGTTCTAAAAGTGTGCGCGCGTGCTCAGTCTGTGGCGTCGGTAAGTCGCTCTCTAGTCCTGGGGTTATCGACGTTACGTCTGCTATACCGTCAGTGTTTAACCTCTCGCGTGATTAACTTTGTCGCTGCTAAAGTATTTTAAAATTGTTGCTACGGGATCGAAACTCGTACTCAGAAGCAACTATGGATGGTCAGCTACTCCGAGGAGTGATTTCTTTTGGGACTTGTACACTGTGGTGATGGGAAACTTGTGCTTTCCCTTGGTCGATCATTGCTGTTTGGAGTCAGATAAGTTTTTTTTTATTTAAATTATTGAGAATTTTTGTTGATTTAAAGGACCGGTGCTTTGTTAAAAGAATTTTGTCTTTTTGTTTTCAGATCACTGGGTCAATGCTGCTTCGAAATTTGTGTGTTACGTCTTAAGAAGATTTTGACTTCTCCCCTGGAATGGCATGCCGAAGCTAGTGCACAAGTTTTCGCTAAAGTTTTTTGTAGTGAGAAGTACAACAGTGTTGTAGAGTGTTTTAATAAACATATTTAATTAATTTACATGACTTGACCAGTGCTTTTGACTTTTTGTAGTTTTTAAATTATGTATATGTGTGAATAGGTGTAAATCATTATGGTGTTTTTCAATAATTATTGTGTGAATTTGTGGATCTCAAGTGTGATTTGTCGAGAACAAGCAAAAAATGGTATAGTTATTTTCACTTTTTTTCCTACACATAATAATTTAATAATAATTCACATGATAATATAATTCACATAATATATATGATAATTCACATAATAATTTAATTATGTTAAAGTGTTTTGTGTTGTTTGGCTCTGTTTCCCTGGATTTGAATGGACTTATTGGTGTATGTTTATGTCAGACCTATCTGATTGAGTTCGTCTTTTGGAGCAAAGGCCGTCTCTTTCAGATTGCTATTCCTGGGTTCGACTAAGTTTTGATGTGTAAATAGTGGATCTCAATAATTGTGCACATTGAATTTAGTTTGTGTGTTGGCTTAATTATTTGTTTTATTGCCTATGGAATTGATAATGACTTTTGCCGACCAAGTTTTGTTTGTGCATGAATAGAGGAATACTTATGAACTCAGTGCTTCCTGCAAGTGCGTTGCTTTAATTTTTTTAAATTATAGTTTGAAAGTTTTATTTGTGGGTCCAATATGGGATATTAATAATGCTTTTGGGGTGCCTGTCTATTAAGTTAACTATTTGCTTGTTTTGTTATTTGACAGACTCCTATGCTAAACTACTCTGTGGTACGTTAAACTATTTATATTGAGTTTGGGGTATGTGAAAAAGGCATTGGAAGTGCAAACTGTGAATCTTTCAACGTCTTTTATGTTGGTACGCTGTGTTGAATTACGTTCAATGTTTTCTGTTATTATTTACACTCTGTATTATAGCTGACAACCTAATTTACTTTCATCGTTAAATATTTATTCATCACAGCCATAAAATTTATATATACTGAATTTACTGCTAAACCATAATATCAAAGAAAGTATAAAATATATATATAATATCAACTTCCATTTGGTCCCATTAAAAATGGAATAAATATCTGCAAAAAATACATGTTTACAAAGACCAGAGCTTATATATAATAACTACTGTATTAAGGTACTAAAAAATGTATGTAAAATATCCATAGATTTTAATCACTACTATAATAATGACTACATATAGAAATGAGAGCGAAGAATATAATTGAAATAAGTAAGCTACATTTTGAATATTTCGGTCTTCGCCTGATTTAAAATCTATTATAGCTATAAAAGCTTGTTTTAACATGCTAAAACAGTACAATTGAGTTTATCTAAGAACTTATAGTTTTGATTTTTATAGTTATGCACCTGACAATTTAGACCCTAAAGCCATGAAATCGATGGAGTAAGTATATAATATTCACATGCTGATTATTGTATAAAACATTACTGTTGCATCAAGCAAGAATATTCTCTATTATATAAACTGAATAATCTCTAAAATCCAACAAAATAAAACACTTTCACTAGCTATTCATAACAATCCCTTTCGACGAACAGCCTGAGAGTCTACCTCCCAGGAGACGATAGGAAAAGTTATGAACTATTTATATACACTTATACAACTTAGAAACTTTCATGCATGAGCGATGCATATTCTTGACACTTCACTAGCTTCTCACAATAGAAAATAATTTTTTCCTTATATAAACTGAATATTCTCTGAACTAAGAAAATAAAACACTTTTACTATCTATTCATAAGAATTCTTTTCGACGTACAGCCTCAGAGTCTATCTCCCAGGAGACTATAGGAAAAGTTAACATAAGCACTTCCACAATTGTAGAAACTTTCTTGCGTGGAAGATTGAATATAATCGTAACACTCAACCAACTTGTCACATCACAAGAAAATTATATAAACAGGAAATTCTGTATAAATTTTCTTTGATTCTTGGACGATGGAAATACAACACTTTCACTAGCTTCTCATCAGGATCCCTTTCGACGAATAGCCTGAGAGTCTACCTCCCAGGAAACGATAGGAAAAGTTATGAATTATTCATATACACTTAAACAACTTAGAAACTTTCATGCATGAGCGATGCATATTCTTGACACTTCACTAGCTTCGAATATAATCCTAACACTTAACCAACTTGTCACATCACAAGAAAATTATATAAACTGGAAATTCTGTATAAATTTTCTTTGATTCTTGGATAATGAAAATACAACACTTTCACTAGCTTCTCATCAGGATCCCTTTTGACGAATAGCCTGAGAGTCTACCTCCCAGGAGACAATAGAAAAAATTACACATCCACTTCAAGAATGTAGAAACTTGCTTGAAAGGTGAACCCAGGAAACGATAGAAAAAGTTACATACACACTTCAACAACGTAAACTTTCTTGAAAGATGAATTCTTAACACATTACTAGCTGCCACATCACAGAATAGTTATTTCTTTATATAATCTAATAGTAAAAAAACCTGAAAAATAAAAGGATATATTTTAACAAAGAATCAGTTCATTAATCTTTCATGTATTGTATATAATTTTAGACATTTACTTTTTAGCACTTTTTTCAACTTCACATAATAATTGTTTGGATAATACTTTTCATAAGTTTATTCTCGTTTAAAATAACACAATCACTTTCTGCATACATATTTTTTCAACTAAATGTCCGTCTAAGTATATTGATAGCTGGGCTTCAGACCACGAGTCTCACAATTTTCCTTATTTTTTCAACTAAATGTCCGTCTAAGTATTAAGATAGCTGGGCTTCAAACCACGAGTCTCACATTTTTCCTTATTATTTCAACTGAATGTCCGTCTAAGTTGTGACGGTCCACCCCCTTTTAAGGTAGGATAGTAGTCGTCGATTAGTAGGGAAAAGAGGTTAATAGGAGAAAGTGCATGGGTTACTCTCTCACCATAAATACAGGAGTAAACAGTCCTGCATTCAGGGTGACTCCCTGTACCTCACAGTTGCCATAAAATGGAAACTGAGGGTTGTTGCTCGATTGGATGTAGCTTGGAGTAAATCTCCTGCGCTAGCATGCCATCTTAGACACACGCAACATCCAGCCTATTAGCTTGCTCGCTAATATACTGGTACAAAGAATGATCGAGTGGGTAGCCCAAGCTTTCGAAAGGGGTCTCCACCGGTCCCCTCTGGTTTGGACTCACCTCTGGAATAAAAAAACCATAAGTTCTTGTTATAAGAGGTTCTGGTATTTTACCCAAGGTGAGATAGGAGGTTTAAAATAAATAAATCATAAAATATTTAATTATAAATAATCTAATTTATTTAAAGCTAATTAATACTAGTGGCCACATAGGTTAGGGGTGTGAAAGAATAGTGTGTGATTGTCTGAGCGTTTACTCGTAACAGTATCACCACTATCTCCGAGATACTAGAAAGCTAGAGCCCAAGCATTTAGAAAGGGGTCCGACTCCTAGCGCTCGCCAGCTAGAGAATGATCTGCTCCAAGTCGCGTTTGCCCTTTTATACTCGCGCTCGGCCTACTTCGCTATACTATTATGCCTCCTGGTTTTGGCTATTGGAACTCTCTTCGTCTTCCTTGGATCTTGGTCGGTATTGTCGGTAATCAGTTTCTACCTTATCGAAAATGGTTACCTGCATTACCGTCTTAAAGTATTAAGATAGCTGGGCTTCAAACCACGAGCCTCACATTTTTCCTTATTTTCACAAAGTTTACAGGTATTATTATTATAATATAAAGATTAAACGGCATAACCTGTTCAAATAATTTAATACACAAATTATCACCAATACAACACTAAAAATCATTTAGTAATGGATTGCATTCGAAACAATCCTCACACATAGCTTTAATTTAGAATTTATATCACTAATCACTATGCTGAGTTACGCTGTAATCTATTAAACTTGAACTATCTTTCAATTTAATCTTGTGAACATATCAACATTTTGAATATAAAAAGACACTATCACTATTCTTCGTAAGTAGCAAAAAAAGATTATGCTATTTATGAATGAAAGTTTAACAGTTTACCTCGGCAGCTGTATTTGGTTTTTCAAAAGTTTCAATATTATAATTTTAATTTTAGACATTTACTTTTTAGCACTTTTTTCAACTTCACATAATAATTGTTTGGATAATACTTTTCATAAGTTTATTCTCGTTTAAAATAACACAATCACTTTCTGTATAGAACTTATAATAAGTTCACTTTTTAACACATTTTTATGGTACATTCCATCCGATCTGGATAGAGAAAAAGTCTATAATTCACTGCAAGAGGTGGATAGTCCTCCATAAGGAGAATATCCTCCATAAAAAATAATCCTTCACACTAGTAGATGAATTACTTATTATCAAAATAAAAATCTTCCGCTTGCACCAGATATTCTGCTAACTTAATAAATATTCTTACTTCACAGCATAATAAATACTGCAAATCATAAATATTTATAATTCAAACTTTTTTCAATGGCAATATAACCTCCCAAAAGTATCTGAAAAAGAAAAGAGAACATTTAAACAAAGTATCAGTTCACGAAACCTTGATTTATATTGTATATTAATAAATCACAATCATAACACTAAATACTTATCTAATCTAATTATACACTATTAATCATGTCGATCATTATGAACGAAATTGACTTATTTCTCACTGTTTTTAAATGACACTGTTTTAAAATATTAAACTTATGATATATTTCGCACTATCACAATATTTTATAATAATATGTTAAATTATTAATTAAAATATTTACGTTGATTATTATAAACATAAACAATGTTTCACCATGAAACATCGTCTGCATCTGCTCAGCATGTACAAGTAGATCTATATTGATGCATGGTGTGCTATATATTATTACGGAAATACGTAGAGCTGACGTAACCGGAAGAATTGTTCAGTTTTCATTCTTCTCTCTTGATGAGAATCGAGGGGCTCGAACTTTCACTTTACAATATCTGTTGATAGAAGCATTTTCAGAAAATGTGACCCTGATGTGATTTTGTTAGTTTCGTCTCAAGCTTTTGTTTGAGTATTTCTATGTGACAAATAATACTGTCAAAGTGAAGAAAACCGTAAGTCGAGTTTCCAACAATGCCTATGAGATGTATATAGGGTCTGGCTAGCGCCCTACGGCGGCGTACGTACTCACGTACCTTATACTTGCCATCGTGGCGCTACCGCGCCCCTTGATAATATTATATTTAAATCACAATAAATCTCAGTCGGAATACGCCAATGGTAATACTTGGGTATTTCAAATATGTAAATTCGCGTAAAATCTACCGAATAGCCGTTGTTTGTTATAAATATACAATTATAAATCTATCGAGTCCGTTTATGAACGTAAATTACAAATTTTCTTCTGCGTTGCGCGTGTCAATATTGACTTTTAGAAAAGCGTTCTTCGTACAACGAACCAACGAATAAGCTTGACTCTCTCTTCGGGTTACATTATAGTCAAAGGATGATTGATCAACATAACCCGTCTATTGCCACTAGATGAGCGCCATTGAAATAAACTACTAATTTTTGAAGTAGTCACAATATAATTTCTTTTTTATTTTAATTCATTGAGACAGGTTACGTTATAAATCAGCGCATAAGTATTTTTAGATACAATACTTCAGAACAGACCATTCAGACAGTTGGCGCAAATGCTGTAATGATGCATATTAGATGCAATATTGTTAATGAGCAACTGGTCAATTGCTGCTGAGATTGGCAGGTAGAATAAGTCCTGTGTATTCCAACGGCCCAAGTGGGCAGTATGGTCGCCTGGAGGTACGACAACCTCGTCACTATACAAATATTATTTACGCAGGGACTAGGCGCAGAACAACTGCCGCCTCCCAAATCTCGACACTGAAAGAGTGCCTCTCAGTCGCGTCGTGCTATATAACAATCAGCTAAATGTCCACGCATGCGAGGTAAGCAGACTCCCCACTCATACCAATCGAATATATACATATCACCCACATACGGTCCATTACAATAATAATTATAAATCTTGAAAAAACTTTTTCACATCACTAGCTTCTCACAGGAATTCCTTCCCTTTATAACATGAAATTGCGTAACCTCGCAATAGAAATTCTGTAAAAACTTTCTTTGATACTTAAACGATGAAAATGCAACACTTTCACTAGCTTGTCACATTACAAGAAAATTCCTTCCTTGTATAACCTGATAGTTGTATGCCTTCCATTAAAACCTGAAAAATAAAAAAACCATTTTAACAGAGAATCAGTTCACAAAATCTTTCATTTTATTGTGTACGGTTTATAAAAAAGTAAAACTAAATACTTATCTAGTTCTAGACAATTAATCATGTTTTTGAGATGTCTTAAGATATGTTTCCACTTTACTAATTTCACTTCGTCACTGAAACCTTCTTTTTGCTGGTTTAAACTTAATAAATGTTCCAGCTATGTCTAGTCTTTAGAAATATTTATGAAAATTACAGTGAGACAGATGGAAAATATTATACTTTTTGTTTTTTAAAATATAAACACAGGAACCGTTTTCTTTTTCAATATTCACCAATGATGTATGGCGTATAACCTCCTAATCCATGTCAAATGAGTTCTTCCTGCATTTCTTATAAACAATTCGTCTAACAAGGATGTAGGTAATAAATTAGATTAAAATATTATAAGATTTTAAATAATTTAAAAAGGATCCGAAATTAAACAGTAGTTCACAAAGATTTGTTGTGCCAAATAATAAAAATACTGAGATACGTGTCTTCTGATTAAGAGTAAAGGAATAACTCAAATACTTCTGAAATTTAGTATAAAAAGTTGGCTTTCCATTGTAAATCAAATGTATAAAGGGTACTAAACCCGAGGCTTTGATTATTTTGTTACTTCTTCAACTCATGAATACTAAGACTTTTAAAGAAAAATTTTGATACTATTTAATTGCTAATTATATGTAAAGTTATATAACTTAATGACTTAATGATTTTAATTTATATTATGCATAAGCTAAAATATGCAAAGTTATACATATTCGCCTTTTACACATTACATTAATGACTCTAATTATGATAATCAGAACTTATGCAAAATCAAAATAAAAACTTATGCCTGCTCTATTCCAATAGCTGGATTAAACTTAAAAGATTTGTCAGCTATTTCCAAGTCTATTAATGAATAGAATCGGTGAGGCGGATAAAATATTTCAATATTCACACACAGAAACCTTTGTATTTTTCCATATATTACTTAATTTTTCAATATTCGCTCCAAGCGTATACCCTCCCATGAGACATAATATCTTATAAAATTCTGAAAAAATAATGATAACATTTAAACAAAGAATAAGTTCATACAATTCTATATATATGTATGATATATTTAAATGTAATATAAAACCAAATACTTATCTGATTGTGTCTCGTAATTGATAACATTGTAAAGACAAAAGTATTAATTATATTTGGCACTGTTTTAAAATCTGTATTTATGTTATTATTATTTAACACTATTTAGCAGTATATTTAGATATATATTGTGACGTGACTCCTCGCTAGCCTTTGTGGTCGCTTCTAGCTTCGCGACCGGCGACCTAAAAGGGGCTTTGTGCACAAAAACCTTACCCGGCCTCCTGGCTTCGCTCGGCTGCTCAGGTTTTCCTCGGCGAGCTAGGGAGATCCGGGGGTGCCAGGTGTTGGCTGCAGAACACGCGGAGAGGGAGGCGTAAATGAACCTCTCGCGTTACTATAAGGGCGGGCAAGCAGAGCGCACTTGCTCGTAAGTTTATTCTGCAAATGATGTTACATGATGCGCTGTGAACTCGCGCTCCTTCGAATTGGCTCGACGAGGCGAGGATCGAACTCGGCACAACGGACCCGGGGTATCGCGGCGAGAGAGAGAGAGACAGAGGCGCGCAGCCGACACTTACAGGTCTTGCTGGCGGGCGCTGGACTCCTGGTAGGTAGCCTCTGGGCCATACGTCTTCTTCTCGTCGGTCAGGGACTCGGTGCATAGGCGCCGGAACGAGGCTGGGTAGCTTGTCGGGCAGCGGAGCTTGATCCTTCGTCCTCGGAGAAGTTGGCCTTGGGACGATCCTGGGAGGCAAGGCTGGCGGTGGCAAGATGTTGAGCCCCGCAGCAGCGTTGGGCCTCCCAGCCGTTGGTAGCGTCGGTTGCAGTCGCGTCTAGGTGCGTGTGCTCTGTTCAAGGGCCGGGATCGGAATCTCGCGAGCGCTATGGCGCTCCCATAGTTTTCGGCAAGCGTAAAGTCCGAAAACTCCCCACTCCTCTTCTTTGCGCGAAGGCGTCTTCATTAGCACTGTCGCGTCTCTTTGTTTCTCTCTCTTTCCTTCGCGCTCTATATGCGCGGCCATGTAAGTATCAATGCCTACTCTCTCTCTCCTAATAATTTTCCCTTCCCTTTAAGCGGTTTCGCGTGCGGCTCCTGCCGCCTTGATTCTCGCCTTGCCGTGCGTATACAAGTATGTGTGTATGCATGGCTTTGCGCTAGGCGCTTGTATGTACGACTATATGAGTGCCTTATCGCAATACATATTTATATTTATACAAAAAAGCAAAAGAAAATTCAAGTTGATTTAAAAAATATAACACTGCGCATGAAAACATCGTCTGTCGTCTGTGGAAAAACAACGTACACTTAAGGGGTTATGACAGGGTTAAAACCTGAAAAAGAAAGAAAAATGATTAGGGCTGTAAAAAATTAATATATGTAGGTGCTCTAAAAACTACATTTTTCATTTAAAATATAAGTATTATACATCACTTTTATGCATAAAAAATATGCATAAAGTGAGTATAACATTTAAAAACAATTAAAGGTATTTACTTACCAGAAGTCCTGATTTTCATCAATTTTCTTTACTTGCCGCAGGTTTCTGAAGGAACCGTACCTTCAATCCTGGTGAACCAGACTGGAAAATCTTCCTTATAAGTCTGGTCACAAACTGAGCGGAAGGGATTTCTGAAAAACACAAAATCAATATAATTAATTATACATACATTGACAATATTAGTAATTATAGTGAATGTTACATATGTAAACATACGTAACATTCACTTTGAACTTATCTTTTCCAATTCTGCTCCGCTCAGTTTGTGAGGAAACCTATCCCGAAGGTTTCTCTAAAATTTGAGCTCAATTGGTTCATCCGTTCCTGAGAAAACCTGCGGCAAGTGAATAAGAATCATGAAAAACCTAATTCTGAGTAAATGGCATTTAAAGTTTTACTTAATATTTAATAAAATAAAGTATACTTACAAATAATTTTCAACGTCTAGGCCAAATATAATCCAAAAGTAGCTGTCTGGGGATGATGACTGGAGAGACGCGTATTCAAAAAAGCTTCATTATGAAAGCTTATGTCCTCTGAAACACAAAATATGTAATAAGTGAAAAAAGGTTAAAATATTAAATTCAGTAGTTTTTAAATTTTTTTATAATTCAAACTCAAAGTATGCTAAATTTTTGTGAAAAATTATTCAACATACTTTGAGTTAACGTATTCTTAATAAATATTTTATAATAAATTCTAAATATTTAAAAATATACTTACAAATGCTGTTTCTCATCCATGTAGCAAAAGAGCAGAAGAAATGAACACTAGAAGCTAAAAAGGTTTTGTCCAGATGTGATTGATAAAAAGTAGGTCAGAGAACAGCTGATCAGCTGTTGAGCTAACAGCAAGCCAGCAGACTCAAGCAGACTAAACTATCACTAATGTGCATGGTTATGAAAAAAAAAAGAAAACTGGAAAACTGTCAGCTCTGCTCTGACCAAATTTTCATTTTATTTTGTAATGTGTGTATTGTCTATGTTGGATGAAAAGTGATATGAAGCTTGTAGTGAATGCTCGTTTCAGTGTTTGGTTAGGAGTGAGAAGTATAGGGGTTATTTGTGTAAATGTTTAGTGTGCCCCAGCTGAGTAGGAATCATCATCCGGATTATTCCTTTTCCTCTTAGCTTTTCGGGCTTCTAGTGTAGATTCCATTGCTCTCTTGTCTGACCAGAAAAGCCGTTGTTCGTCTGCACTCTTGGCCCAGTCTACTGCAGAAGATCCCGGATGCACATTGAAATTCTTCATCACCTGAAGTACTCCAGCTTTGCCATCATTGAAGGAAGCAACAGCAATGAAAATTCCAATCTCCAAGACTGTGAGACCGCTGAAAGTTTCCTTGGGGACGAGTTTCCAGATGGACTGGTTGAAGCTTTCGTTGCTGTTCTGGGTGAAGCCTCCAATGCATCTCTCCAGCAGGTCTGGTTGCGTCAAGTCCTTGTAAATTGGCTTGATTGCCTCCATAATTGCCATAGGAATCGTGTCTCGATGTTGGAAATTCTTCAGTTGTCCCTTGGCTTTGGCTGCTTGCCATTTACACCAACTGTCTGATCCCACGGGACAAAGGTGGTGTCTCGGCTCTTGATCCGTTGAAGATTTATGATGGAATGTTGCCCAGATGGCATTGGACATTTCTTCAACAGAATGATGATGGCTTCGGATGGCATTGCCATAATATGTTGTAAGTTGATCAATTCTTTGAGCTGTCAGACGGTTCTTTCCACCTATCCCTGCACCATCAGACAGTTTTTGGCCAGCCAAAGTTTTCTTCAGATTTCTCAGTCTGGTTCCCATTCTCTTCTGCACGTGTCCAACACATTCCTTCTTGATGATGAAAAAATCTTCTCCATATGGCTTGGCATCACAGAGGGCCTTGTATACTTTTGAGTCGCCATCTCCTATGTAGCTCTTGTATTTGATACCGTGTAATGCCTCTGATCTTTTGAACATTTCCACAATACCGTCTACTTCCATTTTTCCAGAACTTCCCTGATGATTGGCGGAGCACTGGTCTTGATGTGCTTCAAACCACTCTCTGTATTCTTCAGTGTCCTCCTCTTGATGTGATTCACAAGCCTTACAAAATGATTGTTTCGGTGCCACATCGATCACTTTGCCATTGTCGTTCCGGATCAACGTTGATACTCCTTGAAGGGAAGAAAATCCTCGTTTCCTCCAAGATCCATCACCGGAAACCATATCACAACAATTCTCCTGAGTCTCATCTGTATTACATTTTTCTTGCATAGCTGCTTTCATTGACTCGGTAGCTACTCTTTGACTCGAGATTTTTAACTCATGATTGATAGTTCCAAAATGACTATGAGCAACTGGTGGTAAAAAATCCATGATTCCACAAAAGGTTTTTAAACCAGTGTGTCCATGGCCCAGAGCTCTCATTGCTAAAACTACTCGCTTATTGATTTCAAAGGCATTACGCTTTGGACCAATTTGCCTACACGAGTCAATGGATTCAGCTTTACAGCAATTATTACAAGTCATAGATAGTTTGCTACCCAGGCCTCTGATATCAACTTCATTAAAAGTGATATCTCCGCCACAGTTTTTGCAAGCCAGAAATTCTTGTAATACGGGCAAAAGTATAGAAATGTCAAAAATTCTATATTGTATAGAACCAGCTTCTACATACTCTGATGTTAATTTCTGTCTTGATCTGGATACTGGAATTTCTGGCTGTGCAAACTGCGTAGCTGCTGTACCTGATGTTGATGGTTGCGTAGTTGTTCTTGTTGGAGATCTTGCACTGGATGTCGATGGAAGTGGCATTTCTCTCTCTGGTGGTCCAGGTGCAGTAGACGATGAAGGATGTGCTTCCGATGGTGCTTCATTTCTTGAAGATGGGATGGTCGTTGACAATGGTTCACTTCTGTAGAACCTCCTTTGCCTCTTCTTCTTTCTTCCAAACCTACGCTTTCCTTGTGCAGATGAGCCTGGCTTTCTGTTTCTTGAGCCAGTCATCTTATTGTTTTTTATAATCTTGATATTTCACAACACAATAATACACTCACAATAACACAATAATAACCTAGATTTTAAACTAAATAAAATACTTGTGCAATTTTCAGTTAAAATTATTAGTTTAAAACTAAAATCTTTACTGAAAAATTGAACTGAATATTATTTAGTTAAACAATCACTGTTTATCATTTAACAGCGAGTTTGACAACCTGCTAGTGCTATGGTAAAACAGGATTCTAGTTAGAGTGCCATTCGCTATAGATACCATTTACCTCGGCCGATAACCGCCAAATTTAAAATTTTTTCCAATGCGTCGTACAGTGAAAGGCATATATATATATACACACACACACGTGTGTGTGTGTGTGTGTATAGTGTAAATATATATATATTTGATATATGCATAGCATCTTATGTACTTTCTTTTAATAAAACCATTTATAAAACATGAAATGGTACTTATAGTATAAAATATACGATAATCGAAAATCATGATTTTTTTTTGGTTTTATGCCTATAACTTTTGAAAAAAATTTTGTATCGAAAAGTGAGTTTCGGGAGCTTATTCTACAGTAAATTTCCTACAAAAAACGTTAATAAAAAAAAAATCGATTTTTTTGAAATTTTAACCCTGTCATAACCCCTTAAGGGGTCATGCCTGAGTTAAAATTCAAAAAAATCAAAAAATTTTTTATTTGATTTTTTTAAGGCAAATTTACTGTAGGATAAGCTGCTGAAATCCTTTTTGCCCGAAAAAATTCCGCTACAAAGTTATAGGCCAAATACTAAAAAAATATAATTTTTCAAAATTGCGTATTAATGATGTTTTGTCTTATAGCACTTTTGATTATTCAAAACAATTGCCTTTTCATAGAAAATGTAAAATTAAATGCGTTTACAAACTCCTTTTGAAAATGCAATTTTATTAAAAAAAACACACATATTATTTACTGAATCATTACAAACTGTAAATAACTAATTTTTATAAAATCGTAGATTTTATTTTTATTTTAAATGTTCAAAATAAAATAAATTTAGAATTTAATTGTAATTTTTAAATCAAACTTATAAAGGGATAAAAAAACATACATGCAAATTTAAATTACCGGCTGAAAACATGGCACCTTACATCGTATGGAAAGGTAAATCTCTATTTTACCGACCTAGTCGAGTTTGCATTCAGACATCAGCTGTTTCGTCTGCTGTCTGTAGTTTGGTGCAAGCTGGATGTTGTGCTGTTATGATAACTTCTGAGTCTACTAATCTTCAAATTTAGATAAGTGTTTGGACTATAAATAACATATTATTTGTGAAGAATTGGTTCTTTGTGAGTGTATTCTTTATTTTTAGGTATACGGACTATCAATATCATGTGCACGCCTGTGTGTTAGATAGTCTCAAAGCAGCTCAAAGTCTACTGTAATTGTTAACAATCCTGTTAAAAAATGGGTAAGCAATTACAAAAATTATATTCATGTTAAATATGTTGATTGTGAATGCGTATCAAAAAATTAAATTTCAATTTCAGCTTTTGATACTGGTACATCAACATGTACAGCACCCGGGTCTTGATAAATCCCATAATACATAGGTATTTTATGTTAAAATATAAAAGAAATATGCCAAGCAGTTCATGTAAGTACTACTCGATAAGTATACATAAGTGTCTTGCATAAACTTTAAATGCATTTTTCTCATGTTTTGAATTTTTATCATTTTAGATCACTTGCCGCAGGATTTCTCAGGAACCATCAGCCCAATCAAGCTGAAATTTTTTGGAGATCTTCAGGGAATCCTTCGTCACTGCTTGAACGGAGCGAAATTGGCTAAGGTAAGTTTAAAGAATGTTACGCATGTGAACATATCCATAATTCACTATAATTATGAATATTATGACCTTATGTGTTTCTCAATATTTAAAATTTTTATTTTTCAGTAATCCCTTCAGTTCAAGCTGAGGAGAAAGACATTTAGAAGATTTTCTATCCAGTTTGGTCTATATTCATCACCCGGATGCTGAGAATTCATACGGCAAAGGGAAAAATCTGATCAAATTTAATACTTCACACATGGAATTGTTTGTATAGAAAGTATAGATATATAATTGTTTAAAAATATGTAAAATTACAATTAATATGTATACTTTAAGTCGGAAAAAGAATTTTTTTAATATTACTTATAAATAATTTTTTTTGACTAATAACTAATAATTTGTTTTTTTCAGCTTTAACTCAAGCATAACCCCTTAAGTATACCTATATAGCCCAAAATTACGTAGATGCCGGATATCCGTCGAACAATTCTTCTCCTGCTTGAAGAATTGAGGTGCCAAAACTTTCTCTTTAGAATATCTTCTGATCAAAGCAATTCCACAAAATGTGACCCTGATGTGATTTTATTTCTTTCGTCGAAGCTGTCATTTAAGTGCTTATATGTAAGAAAAGAAGCTGTCAATGCGAAGAAAACCGTACGACTAGTTTCCAACAATGCCTATGAGAAGTATATAGGGTCTGGCTAGCGCCCGACGGCGGCGTACGTACTAAAAGTACCTTATACTTTTATTTTGTGGACTTTTGACTGCGCTAAAAGGATCTCCGCTTACTAAAACTAATCGATACTTGTCGCGCCATCTCTTGTTTACATACAATTATGTACATCGAGACGCGCATGACTTCGCATATGTATGTATATATAGTAATATACTATAGAGAGGAGCGCTCGCACCTACTGTACTCGGGCTCACTCTCGCACTCTCTGCTATAAGTCTTTGAGTGGGACAGACATGCCGATGCCGTCACATCAAAGTACAATATAATAAAGTTACTTATATAGAATAAATAAACCTGACTCATTTCAACTACGACTCCAATATGGTAGGAGAGCGTGGTTGGAAAATTTTTATATGTTCTTTTTGTTACTCTCGAGTGCAATAAGACATATTAAGTGCGAAAAATGAGGTTAGTAAAAGGCCACGTGTCGAGCAAAAAGTGCTCGGTGAAAAATATTCGAATTGAGAAGAGTTTGAAAAAATATAAGTATAAAAGAAGAATGAAGGTTGCCTAAAAGAGACAAAGATATTTTTGTAAAATAATTAAAGTAAATGTGTGATGCGAAGAGATTACAGTCGGCACGAAGAAAACGTGGTTAAGTGCAAGGATAAAGCACATGGTGTGGCAGTGCACAAATGTTTGATTGGTTAAAAAGGAAAATTGAAATTAAAGAAGTAACCAAAGAAATTGAACTGGATATTGAATTACGAAATCGAATCGATGTAATATTAAAACGGACATTCCACTTCGCAGCAATGTTGCCTGACCGTGGCCAGCTGGTTACGTAACCTTCCCGCAACATAATTGATCCTACTTTACTTACCAAAGTAACATTTCAGCAATATTCTCAGAGTATTGGGTGCTATTTTGGTTGTGACGGTTGGTGCGTCACATCCGCATGCAAATGCTTTTACCGCATGACTTATAAATGTATTAATTTTTGTAAGCAGTTTCAGACGACAACTGATGAACTGCTGGACGCAGTTGTAAGGTAAGTGGGGAGAGAGAGATATTGGTCGCGGTGCGGAGCATTAGATTCGATCTAGCTATCGACGCGAACGGTCAAAGTCTTGAGTTTCGGCAATTAACGTGATTACACTTTCAGCTACCTACGGATTTGTAAAAGTGTTTCTTTTTGCGGAAGTATTTTGTAATAACGCTCGTACATGTTGTATTCGTATTGCAAATACACGGTGTTATCGAGAACGATATCTGTGGTCAACTTGTGGTGCGTTCTCTCTCCTGCTCTCAACAGTTACACCCTCTACTCTCGTACATCTGCGAAGTCGCGTGCCGTGAAAGAACCTTTGTATTAAGTTTTATCCCTTGTAAAATCAATTCTTTATTTAAGTATGATAATATATGCAATAGCCTATTACCTGCTAAATGCTGGTGTTAGTTATTTTAGCCAGATTTTCCCTTAATGTCCTCAATTTAAGAACGTACTAATTGTTTTATTGAAGCAGAGTTAACTGCATTATAACGTGAAAATTAATCCCCGTTAAAACTGCATATAAATACGATAGTGTTTCACTCTCAGCTTTCTTCTTATCTGAAAGCTTATTTGATATTTTTGCTAACTCAATGATGGGAGAAACTTCCTTTACTTTTATGCTTCTTTACTTGAAGATGGGAATGATGGGAAAAACTTACTTTACTTTTACCCCTTCATGTTGTAAGCATTAACGGATTTTCAGAAATGACGAACTCTTATATATCTTTTCATAACACATGTATTGAAAGGGTTCTTTCCACTGCCTCAAAATTCCGAGGAAAGTCAAGATTTTCTATACAGTATCGGAGCGGGAAGTAAAAATTTTTACCTCGCGCTGCGAGATATACATATGTATACATCAATACATACATATAATAAAAATAAGACACCATATCCATATACATATAAATAATAGAATTTTAAAATTTTCAAAAATTTAAAGTTTCAAAATTTTCAATATTTTCAAAAATTTTAAAACTTTCACAAATTTCAAAATTTCCAAAATTTTCAAAAATTTCAAATTTTCAAATATATTGTGTAATAGCCATTTCCAAGAGCTTTGATTATTGCATAGGAGTGCTCTTCGATGCACTCATAAAAAGCACGGTACACAACAAGGGACGAATGACTTTTTCAGACTCGGATAATGATTTCAACACTCATCCTGGTTTGAAAAAGTCAACTTTCGCCTCTAGTTGTATATACTATTTATGTATCTCTTATATATTACCTCACAAAATTCAACATAAGTCATGAAAAAATTATTATATCACCGCAAGTCACAATTATCAAAACTCACAATGATAAATTTATAAAAAAAACAATTTTAGATTGTTTTCTCCGTCTTTTTATTACAAAATTTATTATTTTTTATTATGTCGTTTCACAGGTAATAGCACAGTATCATATATTATTGGAGTAGAAAATACAACTAACTATTTTATAATAGGTTGCGGTAGAAATATGACGTTAATTCAATTAGATTTCAGTTTCAAAAACTTAATAACAAAATCGCAAACTTTAACTTCAGTCGACATTGACCGTGAAGACACTCGATTTAACGATGGTAAAGTAGATTTTGCTGGAAGATTTTGGGGAGGTAAGTGAATTGTCTCTTTATAATACATATTATGATTATGACGTATTAGAATATTTCGTCGGTACCAAAAAAGTACAATTCACTGTCGCTGCGAAGAGTAGCAAAAGTCATTCATGTCGCGAAAAGAAACACAGTTCACGTATTTGCCGCGAAGAATAGTACATGTTAAATCCCGCGGCCAAGACCAACACATTATGAAAAGACTCGAAGAAAAGAACCACAGTTCAAAAATCCGCAGCAAAGAGTAGCGCTTTCAAAAAACCGCCGCGAAAACTAACACATTTTTACAATTCCACTGTGAAAATTATCTTTTCAAAATTTATTCGAAATTTTCTATGAAATTGGAAATTTTTTTTCAAAATTTTCATAATTTTTAACTGTATACCGAATATAGATATTATTCAAAGATTATTTATAATTAATCTTCAAAATACAAATTACAAAATACAAAATACAAAATACAAAGATAATAACTCTTCCTGTGGAATTTTAAAATATGTTAGTTATCACCGCGGCTTTTTAAACTGTGCTTATCCTCGCCGTAGCAATCTCAACTCTGCTACTCTTCACCGCAACAGTACCTCCGCAATAACACAAAACGTTTTTGAACCGTTTGACAAACGTTCCAATAAAAACTTTGGAACGCTTGAAAAGTAAGTTGCAAAAATGTTAATAGAACGTTTACGTAACGTCGGAATGTCCGCAAGTCACTTTTATTCCAAACGTTTTTACAACGTTCGCAAAACGTTGGATAATTGGATTAGAACCCTTTGCGAAACGTTTTCATAAATATGTCGATCCTATTAGATGGCAAGCGTGAAAACGTAATAAAACGTATGCGAAACGTTTCGTAACCATACATTATGCATCTACTTTTGAACGTTCCCAAAACATTCTGTGAACTTTTCAATTTATTTTAAATGAATTTATTAGCTATAACAAACGCTTCCACAACGTTCCAAAACGTTGGGTAATTGTATTAGAACCCTTTGCGAAACGTTTTCATAAATAGGGCGGTCCTATTAGAGGATAAGCGTGACACCGTAATGATACGTTCATGAAACGTTTCATAACTTAACATTATCGAAAAGTTTTTGAAACGCTTTTCAAACTCTTATATTTTTTTTTTAAATTCATTTATTACTTATTATGAAAACAATAAATAATTATGCTACAATAAAGAGTTTATAATAAGTTTAATAATATGTTTATTTATTAATAACATACAGAAAAATTCAATAAAACAACAGATAATATAATACAAATATTCTTAAAGAAATATAGTACATAATAATTCTTTACCTTTTTAAATCATACGTATGCACCATCGGAATGACAACAAAACTTTGCCTAAAAGGCATTTTGCATAACTTCTAAGAATCTACAATATTGATACATTATATAAATTACTTGAATTTATAGGTTCATTGTAAAGATTGTTTATGATTTCAAATGGTTCACCGATAATGAATACCCTATTGTCTTTTATTATAAAATTGACACATTCTACGTAAGTGTTGTGTTCCAATAATAAGCAATTATTTTTTTTGTCATAACAATTTAGATACAACGTTTTTGTTCGATAAATTTGATATTGGTTGTCTAAAGAATTTCCAGGTAATACTGGATCATTATTATGATTTTTCTGCAAGCCTATACAATCATCTGAGGACAAAGTTACATATTCTTTAGCAGCATCTATCTCAGTTAATCATCTAGCAATTTGTTGGAAGAGGTTTGTCTCCTTTCCTAACAAGTTGTTTAATTTTTCTAATATGATTCTCAAATCTAAAAGCACTGTAGGAACCTAACGAACCATAGTATCGTAAAATCTGCAACAATGTCCAATAAATTATGAAAATTATAAGTTACATTTGAACGACTATACAAAATTGTGTAATCCGATACGAATGTTTCTAACACTGCATAGCAAATTCCAAATACTCCAAGCTAAGCTAGTAATTTTTACTAGTGATGGCGATGTTTTACCACTTATTTGTCACTAGGAATCTTTTACTTTAATACAATGTAAAACTTTATAAATTATTTGATTTTTCAGGGAATAGGGGTGTTTGGTGTCTTTCGAAGAATAAGTATAAGTGAAGATTCTTGATTAAAAGCGATATGTGGAGGCTGGTGGACATAATTGAAGGCGATAGGTGGAGGTTCGAGGTTATCTGGGCGGTGATAAATCGAGGTCGTATGTAGAGGTTGAAGTTTATAGGTATAGGGTGAAGGTCACGAGTGGAATTGTTATGTCCTACCTACACTCTCACCAGATAGGTAGGATTGTATTTTTGTGGAGAACTGTTTTTTTAAAAGTGAGGAACAAGTGGCTAGATTGATATAGACTCGTTAACTCTATTTAAATATATGTATTTTGTACGACTTACCTTTGCTGCCTCTATTGTCCTTGTTTTGTTGCTTCTGCTAACTTCGTCTTTTTCTTTCTGTTGAACAGTGTAGTTTGAAATCAACGGACTTTTGAAATGATGCACACGTTTTAAAATGTATTTACTCCTTTGTACTCACAAATTAAAGTACTTTGTAGTACAATAAAATCTCCGCCAGTTTACGGACCGTGTGGTACAGAGTTCGAAAGACCAGACTAATTAAAATGAGGCAAATTCGACTCTTTTAAAGGCTGAATATGATGACCAATTCGCAAACTGTAACGCTTAATAATCAGTTTTTAAAATATAACGATTGCCGAAGAAGTAATACTGCTGAGTTGTGTTACAAAATCACAGCTCGCATTGAGAATTTAATCTTTCGAAATCTACATCTTAATTCTCTTCTTGCTTTGAATTTTGAAAATATAGTATTTTAATTTACAATTAATAAATTTTAAAACAAATAACGTCATAGGACGTTATACCTCGGGGCCCAAGATATTTCAATGAAATTGCAATAAAATTTTCCAATTTTCAAAATTCAAAATTTACAATTCTTTAATAAGTACAAAAAATCTAAATATTAAATAATACATTATGCACATAACGTATTTCCAACTTATTTCTAAATTATTAATTATAAATACTTATTTTTAAGTAATGATATGCAAATTAAAATTTAAAATTTAGGATAACATTTAAAAGAAATTTTCAGATAACAATTCAAAAATACATATAAATATAAATAAATAATACATCACAATGAATTAATAAATTACATCTTGAGATGTAATTCCCTCGGGGCCCTAGATAAATACAAGACATTTAAGAAATAATCAACAAACTGCTGCAGCGTCAATGAAAAAATATCCATATTCGAGCTCTAAGAAACATTAGATTCGATTAGAAATTAGAAACATTTGATGGATAAATGTAAGGTGATGTGTTAGGAATAGTAAACGATGTTTCAGCTTTCACAGGTCGAGAAATTTGCAAAATAATCTTAACTTCCTTGCATTCATCTTCTTCTTTTTCTTGCTTATATTTCCTTGATTTTTGTTGTTGTTATATTTTCTTTATTTATTTAAAAGTTGTTATATTTTCTTTATTTATCCAAAGAAATGAACAAATGCGTTAAAGAACTGAAAACGGCTCCACATAGTCTAATAGAGCACTCATAAACTGTATACAAAGCATATCCTCTTATTACAGTATCAACAATCAATTTACAAATATGTATCGTTTTACTATAATCATAAAAATTCCTGATGAAAAAGATCCCCATGTAGTAAGTTCTTCAAATATTTTTTGCCAAGCACTTTTTGCAATCCCTGGTATTTTCCGAAAATATAACTGCATCCGTTGCATCACCAGTCATATCTTTTGAATTACATTCAAAAGTTTTTTTTTCCATGGGAAACATTAACTGCTCCTGTAATTTATCCAAATCTGCTTGTAAGTAAATATCATTTGTTGCAAAATTTTGTTGAAATGTCCATCCCAAATGGGTATCAGGTTTAATAACATTTGGTGGACTAGACACTGTTGGCTTCGATGTAAATTTAATCCAATTTCCATCAATTTCGTAGGCTGTTTGTACAACTGTGTTACAATCTACTTTAGTACTTTTCTTGATTAATGTGTGGGTATTTGGCAACAAAAACCAAATTTCATTTCCAACAGAAACTGGTAAACGATTGTAGCATTCATCCGTATGTAAAATTACTACTGATCTTGGTATACATTTAATTCAATGTACAACTTCTCCCGCAACTTTTGGCATATAACCTGGTTTTTTCATAATGTTATAAGCAAACTCATCAGGAGCAACATTGGCCAAGGATAAGGAATTTTGGATTACCTTCTTCTCAAGCTCGCATTTTTCAGTAATAAAATTAATATATAAATCATTAATCTTATTTCTTAAATGTCTCTCTACATATACAAACTTACAATTTACATCAGTGAACAAATCTAAATTAAGTCTATTAACTACTTCTCCATTTACTTTATCCAAATCAAAAGAATATTTATCTTATATAATTTATTTATTTTATTTATTTTATTTATTTTATTTATTTTATTTTATTTATTATCTTTTTCTACAATGAATAATTTTGGATGCTCAGTACGAATTAATTCTCTATTACAATGGACTTCTACATTTTTTGTAGCTAATGCAAATGTAATTTCTTTACTATCTTTACTAAAATATTTCATTGCTATTCCTTTAAATAAAACTTCATATGAATTTTCGAAGCATTGACCTTCTGGTAAAACATGTCGAAATGTATTTCCTCCCTGCATATCCATACAATTCTTATTGGAAAAATTACAAACTACGCCTGAACTTAATTTTAATTTATCATTTTTTAAATTTACTTTTGCATCAGTGTAATTTTGAATCAGTGTAATTTTAATTAATCCACGAACAAAAACATTATTCCATGATCCAAAATTGTCTCCATAAGCAGCATCAGAACACGATCTATCTACCGCACTTCCTGCAAAATCAATACCTTTTGTCATAGTTGAGTTAATTTTTAAATCCGAAATAGTATGAACGTTATCATATTTAAAAATACCCGTTTCATGAATAAATTTGCATTGTTCGTGACTTGATTCTCTAATATATTGTTGTTCCGCATTTTCAATTAGTAGCAAGTGTCTGAAAATTCCACAAGAAAATATAGTTCTATGAATTTCAATTCTACACTGAATAATTGGAATCGACCTAAAGTCTATTATTTGCATAAGTTCAATCATAGCATTTGATGAATTAACTTGATTATCCTGAAAGTCGCAGTCTCCAGAATCCAATAGTGAATAGATTGTAATATTAGGCGCCGATGAACCGCAATCATAGCCTATGGTAGCTTCATTAAGTTTTAATAATATTTGTAAAATAATAATACAGATAACAGCATTTTGAATTCTGAAATCAAATTGAAAATATTAATTTTTCTTTTTAAACAATACCAACTTCTTTGCAAGAACTGCTATTTGCTTTCCTTCGTTATTTATAGTTATATTACCATTTTCAGATACATCCATAATTTCAAATGGACCTAGATTATGGTTTTTTTCTAATTTCCCAAGTTTTGGTTCTTTAATTAACCATACCTCATCTCCTATTTCCAAATTTACTGGTCTAATAAATCTGTCATAGTATGTTTTAAACTTTTCTTTTGAAACTATTAAATTTTGACGTGCTAACTTAGCAATATCTTTCATATTCGAAATTAAATTTGACAGATAGTTATTATAAGTAGATAATTGTTCTGAGACTTTCAAAGGTTCCGATGAAGGTAAATTTGGTGGATAAGCAAGTACTAATTCATATGGCGTAAACTTATGTGCACTATGGATACTTGTATTATGCTGAAATTGTGCTAATTCGAATCAATCATCCCATGAAATATTTTTAGAAGAAAAATTCTTTAAATATTGACATAACGGGTGCGCTCTTTCTAAAGAACCATTAGACTGTGGTGAAAAATATATTGTTCCTATTTTTGAAAATTTAAATCGTTTAGCTACGGCTTTCATTAATTTACTCGTAAAATTTGTACCTCTATCAGTTAAAACTACTTTTGGTGAACTAAAAATAAATATGAATTTTCTATAATAATAAATGCATCAGCTACTGTTTCAGCCGTTTGATCTGGTAATGGTACTGCAATTAAATATTTCGAAAGTTGATCCTGTATAGTCAAAATATATTTGTTATTATTTTTAGTTACATTCACTCACTTTACATTCACTACGGTCTCACTATATCTATATAGCTACTTTATCAAATATTTTGAAAGGAGTATCTGTAATTATCATAGACTGTCCTGTTTTCACTCTTTTCAATTTCTTTTCCTGACAGTCATTACAATTTTTAATTCCATTTTCTATATCTTATTTTAAATTTTCCCAAAAATATTTACACCATATACGATTAAAAGTTCTGGTTACACTTGCATATCCTCCTAATAAACTATCATGATTTTTCTGAAAAATCTTCCCTATCCTTTAAAGCTACATATTCAATATAATTCAAACCAACTACTATTCTTATTGCAGAATTTTCAAAAACTTGTACTAAAATTTCCTCAATATCTGACAAATTTAAACTATGTATTTTAAGATCTTTTAAAATACAGAAATGATCTATTTTTTCTGTCAACAAAATATCCTTGTACTTCTTAAAAATCTGTAATATATTCTTTTGTTGGCTTTCATCGATCTCTCCGAGGCAGTAGTTCAGAAAGGGTTTAAGAAATCAAAATCCCTTTCTTTTTAAAAAAAACAACGTATCGGCGATCATTGTCGCCCTCATCAGGAAACTGTCAAAATTTTATTAGATAAACAATAAACATACAAACTTAAAAAGAACAGAATAATACATGCACTGTCCTTAGACTTCCTATGTTCCTCAATACGTGTACACACATTTCTTTGTGTTTGGCCTACATATGTAGCCGTGCAATCATTATATCCAAGTTTATAAACAACATTTTTCTCTAGGTGTTTCTCTTTTTTATCCTTTTCTTTCACAATAATATTGCACATACTACTGTGTATTTTTGGAATGGTCGCAATGTTGTTTTTCTTAAACGAATGACGCACTCGCTCATAGAAACCATTGATGTACGGTATACTAATGTGATTGATATATACATTGTTTTCGCACATTGTTCCGGATGCCTTGTCATTTTGATTGGAGATAATCGTTTTCTGACGTATTTATCAACGAAATCAGAGGGGTAATCATTATCAAATAATAGCCCTTTTATAATGCTAATGTTTTTCTGGTGAAAACACTTATCTGATAACGTTGCCGTTCTGTCAACTCGATTATACACCATGGCAATTTTTTGACTAATCGGAAGTTCAGATTTAAAGTGCAAAAATGTACCAGAGAAAGTTGGTTTCGTGTACCAATCAGTTTTTATTTCACGTGCTTCATTAATCAATAATAAGTGTAAAAAACTTATGGATTTGTTCACTTCCATTTCATGCGTAAATTGGAGTCTACTATTATACGAATTAAATATTTTCAACGTTTCATCTACCATTCCTTTCGCAATGCAAGCAATGATATCGTCGACATAACGGAAAAGAACACTGGTTGATAAGTTAATTTTGAAATGCACTCCGTTTCGAGATCATCCATAACAATGTCACCGAATAATCCCGAAATCGGAGAGCCCATGGGTATACCAAAAAGTTGTTTGTAAAAATACCATTAAATTGGAAGTACGAATTATCCAGAAGCAGACTACAAGCGTCCAAAATCTCGTCAAGTGGTATTTCAAACTTTCTCGCTATTTATGTTTATCTTTTTCGATATTCTGCACGACTCTAATGCTTTATCGATATTTGTATATGACGATTTTACATCTAAGCTAACAATACAGTGGTCATTCGGAATGTTTACATCTTTTATTTTTTCTATAAAATCGTAACTATTTTTTATGTATGGACGAGGTTTTTTGATACTAGTTTGTAAGATTTTAAATAAATATTTTGATAAAAATTATGTAGGTGAACCTATTGTAGAAATAATAGGCCTTAGAGGATGGTCTCTCTTGTGAATTTTTGGTAAACCATATGCTTTTGGTAAACACGTATCAGTTTGTGTAAAAAACTGTTTCTTATATTTATTACCAAAAAAACCATTTTCCTTCCACATATTTGTTAGTTTCTTAACATTAGATTACAATTTTGATAATGGATTTTTCTTAATTATACTGTATGTGCTAGTGCTAGTGTCAGCTAAAAGATTTTCCATCTTGTTGATATAATCGTGTTTATACATCGCAACCGTTACATTACCCTCTATTCTCAAAAATCTTTTCTTCTATTGTAATGTGTCTTGTTTTATTATGGTTCTGTGTAATTTTATTAATTAATATGATTCGGATTCTATTTGCAGTATGATCAGGAATGTTGCTAATTGATATCGTGTTCTCTAAGTTTTTGATACATTTAATAACTAGAATTTCATTAAGATGTGTGACGGGGATCCCGTTGATATCTGCTCGCCTGGAGACCACCCAGTCAAGGTAATAAAATTTTACACTCGTTGGCGTTTATAGAGCTGTAAGCGAGCAGTCAGCTGATAGAGCCAGGAGAAGGACAGCGCGGCGCCGAGAGCAGCCTGTCGCCGAGTAGCAGCAGCACGAGGCGAGAGCAAGGGAGAGGGAAGCACGGCGCAGCGTCGAAGCAGCGAAAGTGAAAGAGAGAGAGAAAGATACGAAGCATGTGAGCCACGAGGCGAATCTGCGCGAGCGACGGCCGCCATATTGGCGAGTAACGAACTGTAGTATGAGTGCGATAAGGATGGAAGTATGGAGTGAGTGAGAATGCGTATTAGAGACAGACAAGAGAGAGAGTGGAGACAACGTGTAGCACTGAGCGATATTGGGAAAAGATTGAGGGCTACGGCTCGATCCACAGAGCGCGTGCGAGCAGCAAACAAAAGTGTAAGCGTGCCGAAATGCGAACCCATGTAAAAATGTGCAAATACGGTATGTAGAGCCAGACAAGCGTGTAAGCGTGTATCGAATTTCGCGCGCGTCCTAAAGAATTGTAAAAGAGGGCGCGATAGTGTGGCTGTGCTATATGGCGCAGAAGCGTGTAAATGTGTGATAGGCGCGAGAGAGCGATACATCGGAAAGTATGTATGAGTGTGAAAGAGACAGCGATAGACGCCGCGAAACGGCGTAGTTACCGAGCGCCGTGACCGAGATCAGTACCGCTTGGATCTGGGGAAGAGAGTATCCACGAGACTTGTACCAAGTCATATAGAGCAACCAGAGAGCATTTCCCCCCGTGTGCATTTCCGAGTTGATAATTACTTTCTTTTGCGTGAGCTTCCACAGGGAACGAGACACCGTCAGCACGAGAGGACGAGGAGTTCCAGGGTTAGAGACAGGTAGGAGCATCGTCTTGCGATACCTCTCAGCCGCGAGTTTCTAACCGTAGAGTCAGCTCGCGTTAGTGACAGTGAACTCGCCCGAGGACGAGCACGCGTCCGCGAGTACAAACACATAATTCTTTGCTTTGAAATAAATTACGAAGTGTTGATTTTACGTTTAGCGTTCATTCATTTTCGCGTATTTCCTTCCCTGTACCTCTCGCCCGCGACCCAGAGTGCAAGGAGTTCTCCAGCCGGTAGTACAAGAGTGACCAGATCGCGAGTTCGGGCGTTTATTAAATTAATAAAATACGAGCCTGCGGTTAACCTGAATAGGTGTCATTACGTGGTGCTGCGCCTCCCCAAGGACGGAAAAAATACCACGTCACAGATGTTAAGAAACTAACGAATATGTGGAATGAAAATGGTCTTTTTGGTAAAAAATATAAAAAACAGTTTTTTACACAAACTGATACGTGTTTACGAAAAACATATGGTTTACCAAAAATTCACAAGAGAAACCATCCTCTAAGGCCTATTATTTCAACAAAAGGCTCGCCTACATAATTTTTATCAAAATATTTATTTAAAATCTTACAAACTAGTATCAAAAAACCTCGTCCATACATAAAAAATAGTTACGATTTTATAGAAAAAATAAAAGATGTAAACATTCCGAATGACCACTGTATTGTTAGCTTAGATGTAAAATCGTTATATACAAATATCGATAAAGCATTAGACTCGTGCAGAGTATCGAAAAAGATACATACAAATAGCGAGAATGTTTGAAATACCACTTGATGAGATTTTGGACGCTTGTAGTCTGCTTATGGATAATACGTACTTCCAATTTAATGGTATTTTTACAAACAACTTTTTGGTATACCCATGGGCTCTCCGATTTCGGGATTATTCGCTGACATTGTTATGGATGATCTCGAAACGAAGTACATTTCAAAATTAACTTATCAACCAGTGTTCTTTTCCGTTATGTCGACGATATCATTGCTTGCACTCCGAAAGGAAAGGTAGATGAAACGTTGAAAATATTTAATTCATATTCAGGTCTAGCCAATTATGCTTTTCCTCCTGTTCCTTCATCATTTACTGTTAAACGTCCTAACGGATACCTCACCTAACCTAACCTAGTTTCCTATCTATAGCCCTTATCACGCTGAGCACCGACCGAAGCTCCTGCGTTGGCATAAATTCCGGATCGATAAACCTGGGTCGGTCCTAGTCCCCAGCGTGATCCTATCAAGGGGTGCGGTAGCGCCACGATGATAAGTATAAGGTACGTCATCAGTACGTACGCCGCCGTCGGGTGCTCACCATCAGTACATACGCCGCTGTCGGGTGCTAACCATCAGTACGTACGTCGCCGTCGGGTTCTAACTATCAGTACGTACGCCGCCGTCAGGTGCTAACCAGACCCTATTATACTTCTCATTCGCCTTTTCGAAAATATGAGGTTCGGTTTTCTCCACTTTGACGCAGCTTTGTTTCTTACATATGAGGACTCAAATGGAAGCCTGTGAGAAATCTATCACAATCACATCATATTTTGTGAAATTGCTTCGATCAAAAGTTATCGTGAAGTCAAACTTAGAAATCCTCAATTTTCCTCTATTCTCCTCAACGAAAATTCTTCTCCGCGGAGAACAATATATAGATATACATTTACGTGATATGATGTGTACCTGATGCGCAGAAGATGCGTCGAGAATACATTATACTTAAAATACAGCTATGCAGACGATGTTTCACGATAAAACAGTGTTTATAAAATCAACGTGTTGAGATAACAATTTCCCATTAAATATTACAAAAAGCAGTATTAAATATTTCTAGTATTATATATTCATATCATAACTTTCTTTTGTTAAAATTTAAATTGCAATTTATGTAAAATCGAAGGTATAGGAGAAGTAATAATAAAGAAATCAACTAACAGACCCTTAAAGTGAAGATGTTTACGCGCTAATATTTCCATAGACAGATAGATTTGAATTTTTACCATATAAGAGTTGGAAATCGAGAGTTCGAAAATGAACTTTGATTAAAACAATGAAATAACCGTATAGATAGAGTAAACTCTTAGAATTTTCGTGACATTAAGGTTATCAAAAGTTATAAAATTAATCTTCAATTCTTACAGGAAGAAACGACCTTATACTTGCCAGCTTTTTACCTTTAAAAGGTTTATTGGGGAGGGGAGGGGAGATTTTACTACTTTTAAATGGTATATAATACTTAAATTACAAAGATCATTAACATCAACTAAATAAGTTATAAATTTTAAAAATTAATGTACATATGCTTTACGGCACGATTACTGCTTCCGTAGCAATCGGTCGTGTACAACCGTGACCCGTACAGTCACGATTATTATTTCGTAGTTGTCTACTCGTGATTAACACGGCTCGGCCAGTTCGTAGTGTCCGCACGTATACACGGAACGAAGGCGGCAGGGGACGGAGTTACTAATAATAGAATACGCGTGAATTACGAGAACTGAAGGAAAAATATATTATTATAAGTAATACGTGAGCTCGTACGAACGAGCGAATGTGCTCCACCGCACACTGCGAGAGAGAGAGAGAGAGAGAGAAAGAGAGAGAGAGAGAGAGAGAGAGAGAGAGAGAGAGAGATGGGACTTGATCGCCTGAGTACTGAGAGTGAGAGGGAGTTAGTAATTAAAATCGCATGTCGGTGCCGGGGGATCGCAGAACTGCTCTGGATCGCTGCAGTCGTCCAGGCTCGCAATCGGGTCAGCTAATATAGCGTGGTGCCGGTCGTGATCGGACGAAGGTGGCGTCTCTCGGTCGTCGCACGGGATTCGGGCGGTGTACGAGTACGGGTGTAAAAGAAGCACGGGCACGGGAGACTTGTGCGTAAGCCGGGCGCTACCGCAATACTAAATACAAGGCCGCGCGAAATACGGAAGGATGCTCCGGCCTTTGTCACGACGTTGTCATATTTGTCATCGCGTGATTGATGGGCCGGCAACATTGCAGACGAACTAACTCGCGCTCTCTCTCTCTTAATACTGGCCTAGCATTAGGCACTTTCTCGCTCTCTCTGTCTCTCTTGCTTACTCAGTGTCCGCTGGTGGTAACTAGAACAGAATAAGTATTAGTACAGATAAATACGGCATACGCCCGGAGAGGCGATAACGTACGTATTATATATGCGACCGTTATAACACCCCCCTCCAGACGCTGAGTACTCATCCCGGCGTACCAGCTCGCGCTCACTACGCATATCCGGGCGATAAGGGAGTGCTACTGCCAATACCCAAAATGTACGGCAACAAAAAAGAATAAGAAAAAGGATGAAAAAAATTTCAATAATAATAATATTACTTAAGAAGTCAATGAAACAAAAAGGGGGTTACTCCATCTCTCTCTCTTTACATGTTTTCGGTCGAAAAACATAAAACAATAAATCTGTTGAAATTATAAATTTATGCTTTGCACAGCAGTGCAACGAACTTAGGAAAATGCGGACAATGCTGAATTGTCAAATCAGCCTTTTATAACCGAGCGATTGACCGCTGAGAGTCAGTTGGTAAGGTGATTCTATGTCGGGCTGTCGTAGTGCTAAGATGCACTGTATAAGATATTATAAATAAATGTAATAAATAATTATTAAATCTCTTCTCCTATACTTAATTTTTCACCATATTTTAACATGGTAGCAGAGCATGGTTCGTGGTTCCAAATAGTGATTAACTAGTTTTTTTTTGAACAATTAAATTTTGTGTTAAACTATCCATGGAAGAATTCATGGTTGAAGGAAAACTCAGATAAGTACATAGGAAAGCTTATTGATGAGCAGTCAAGATAAATATTGGTATTTGAAAGGAAAAAACCCAGGTTGGGTATATACAGTTCCAAAAGAAGAATTAGTTGAATTTTTGTGTTTAATCGAAAAGAGTTTAGTGTTAAAATTTGTACCTTTAGATGAGGTAAGGAAATTAGTCACGCAAACTCCAGAAAAAGAATATGCAGCTTCAGCATCAAAACAAAAATTAATTGAAATTTTGGATAAATACGCTACCAAAAAGATATATGATCTTTTGAAGTTAGATGATCTAAGAAAGGCAGCCAAAACAGTACTAGAAATACAACTTGAAGATCAATCGAAAGAAAACCAACTCAAACTAAGGAAACAAATAGAAGAAATGGCAAATAACGAAGAAATTAAAATCCAGGTATTTGACGGTAAAAATTATAGTATATGGAAGAAGAGAATATTACTATTATTAAAGTGGAAAAAATGTGATGAACCTGCTACTAGAGAGAAACAAAGTACTGAAGAATTGGAAATTTGGACCGAGAAAAATCTGAAAGCAATGAACTATATTTACGGCAGTATTTCAAATGACCAACTAGAATTCGTGAGTGAAAAAGATACAGCGTTAGAAATTATGAAGAAATTTGACGAGTTATATTCGAAAGAATCATCGGCTTTGCAGATATGCATAAGAAATAGATTGGATAAAATAAAGCTAAAAGATTTTGACAACTGCAGTTTATTTTTCACAGAATTTGAGAAAACGATAAATGAATTGAAAAATGCAGGTGGAAAAGTTGATGAACGAGAAAAGTTAAATTATATGCTGAGAACATTACCCGATTCACTAAGCTATTTTGGAGATTTAGTAGATGCAATGCAAGAAAATGATAGAAACTGTGAATTTTTAAAGAATAAAATAAACATGTGGGAAAGCCGAAATACAGAAAAGGATAGCGGAAAGAAAAAAACGAGTGTTTTTCAAGCTGAACAAAACAAAGATAAAAACTGTTTTGGATGTGGACAATTTGGACATATTATGAATGAATGCCGAAACTCATGGACCAGAGGAAGAGGCAGCAGAGGTATAACGCACTGGCGAGGAGGTGCGCATAATCAACATCAGCAGCAACAACAGACACAGCAGTTTCGAGGTTGCGGAAGCAGAGGTGTACAACGAGGTTACTATCGCGGAAGCAGAGGTGGACAACGAGGCTACTATGGTAGAGGCAGAGGAAATCAGAGACACGATGCGAGGTATAGTGAAAACGTCAGCGATCAAGTGACACCAGAGTCATTTTCAGTAGAGGTAAAGCGCGATGATGAGTATGACGCGAAAATTTATGCTTGCGATACAAATAAAATAGATTGGATATTAGATAGTGGCTGCTCAGACCACATAATAAATGACGAATCTTATTTTCATGAATCAATCACTTTAGAGAAGCCAATAAGTGTAAAAGTTGGTGATGGTAGAATTTTGAAAGGTACAAAAGTTGGTAAAATCTTAACTAATTTTAGTGCAAATAGAATGACAAATAATGTAGAAATATCCAATGTATTTTACGTTAAAGAAATGGATAAAAATCTGTTAAGTTTTGCGAAAGTAACGGATAAAAATAAAATTATTTCTGTTGAAAATACATCGAAAATATATAACAAACAAAACAATTTAATTGCGGTAGCTTACAAAGAACATGGATTGTATAAAATCAGTAGTTTTATTGATAGTAAAGAGTGTTATATCGCAGGAAAAAATGAAAAAATTGAAACACAGAAAGAAAGATATCATAGACTGTTAGGTCATGTTAATTTTAAATATTTAGAAAATATGTGTAAAAATAAATTAGTGGATGGTATGCCAGAAAAATTGGAATCAGTAATTTTGAAATGCGGTACATGTATTCAAAATAAAATGCATAATTTGCCTTTTGCAAACAATAGAACAAGAGCAACTGATATTTTAGAACTTATACATACAGACTTGAATGGGCCACATAAAACTACGGGATTTGATGGTTCACAATATTTTCTAACATTTATTGATGATTATAGTAAATGCGCGTTAGTTTATACGATAAAGTCAAAATCAGAAGTTTGTGAATGTTTCATTGACTATATTAATAAAGTTGAAAATATTACCGGGAAAAAAATAAAAAGATTGAGATGCGACAACGGAAAAGAATATTTAAATCGAGATTTTTATAATGTTATAAGTGAAAAAGGAATTTTGTTAGAACCTTGTCCTCCATATATACACGAATTAAATGGAACAGCCGAAAGATATAATAGAACAATAATGAATACAGCAAGATGTTTGTTATATGAAGCTAATGTAAATCGTAAATATTGGCCAGAGGTAGTGAAAGCGGCAGTTTATTTAAAAAATAGAACAATTGCGAATACTATTGAAAATAAAACTCCTTTTGAAATTTTCTTTAAAAAGAAACCGGATATTAGTCATTTGCGATTATATGGCAGTAAAGTTTTTGTCAGAGTACCAGAAATTAAAAGAGATACGAAATGGGATAGAAAAGCTGATGTAGGAATTTTATTAGGATATGATCACGTTGGATATAGAATTTTAGTCAATAATAAAATAGTCAGAAGTAGACATGTTGATATAATTGAAATTGATAAAGATTTAATTGGTTTTCGTGGTAGTGAAAATAGTGACGATGATAATTACGCTGAAAATGATAATTTTGAAAATGATGAAGATTCTAGATCAAGCGATATCAATGAAATAGTTAAGGATAATGCAAGTAAACTTCTAAGAAGATCTGAAAGGGAAAAAAGGAAACCTGACAGATATAATGCAAATTTCGCTAACTCAAATTATATTTATGTAAATGTTGTAAGCGTAGATAGTCCTTCAACTTATGAAGAAGCTATAAATAGTAGCGATAACGATTTATGGAATGAAGCAATGACTAGAGAAATGAATTGTTTAATTAAGAATAAAACATGGAATTTAGTTGAAAGACCTAAAAATAAGAAAATTTTAGATTTGAAATGGGTATTCACAAACAAATCTGATAATAGAAAAAAAGCCAGGCTTGTTGTAAGAGGTTTTCAACAAACTGAAGTACTTGAAGATCTATATTCACCAGTAGCTAGAATTCAAACTTTAAAATTACTACTGTCTTATTGTTGCAAAAATAAATTAATGATTAATCAAATGGATGTAGAAACAGCTTTCTTAAATGGTTATGTAAAATCAGAAGTATTTGTGAAACAACCTAAAGGCTTTGATGATGGAACAGATAAAGTTTGTAAACTAGAAAAAGCATTGTATGGTTTGAGAGAAAGTCCGAGAGCATGGTATGAATGTTTTGATGATTATTTAAAGAAAATGAATTTCAAAGAAGCGAAAGCGATTATTGTCTATACGTCAAACAAGAAAAAGAAGACATAATTTATTTAATTTTATTTGTAGACGATTTATTAATTTGTGGAAAAAACAAAAAAATAATTGATGAAGTTAAGCGAGAATTATCAAATAGATTTGCTATGAAAGATATAGGGGAAGTAAATACTTATTTAGGGATAAATATTAAATATAATTGTGAAAAAGGTCAAATGACATTAGATCAGAGTGATTATATAGACTCATTAGCCATAAAATATAATATTATAAATGCGAAACTGTATAATACGCCAATGGAACAAAATTTGAGTTTAGAACCCGCACAGGCAGCATCAAATGATTTAAAATATAGAAATTTAATCGGAGCATTATTGTACATTAGTACAGGAACAAGACTAGATGTAAGTTATAGCGTCAATTATTTAAGTAGATTTCAAAATAGTTATGATGAATCTCACTATAAATATGCATTAAGAATTTTAAAATATTTGTATTTAACAAAAGATCTTAAATTAACCTATAAAAGAAATGAAAATGCTGAAATAATGGATTGCTTTGTTGATGCTGACTGGGCTGGAGACAAAAATGATAGAAAATCAACGACTGGATATGTTATAAGAATTTTCGGAAATGTTGTATATTGGAAGTCAAGAAAACAAGGTAGTGTTACAAAATCATCAACAGCAGCAGAATATGTAGCTTTATCAGAATTAGTGAGCGAAGTCAAAGTAATACAAAATCTATTAAAAGACTTTAAAATTAATATCGAAAAGCCAATTAATATTTATGAAGATAATTCCGGAGCAATTGCAATAGCAAAATTTGGAAATTTGACAAAAAATTCAAAGTATATAGAAATTCATTATCATTTTGTAAATGAAAGTTATGAACAAGGAATTATAAAAATTATAAAAGTCGATTCAGAAAATAATATTGCAGACATTTTAACAAAAGCCTTAGGTCGTAATAAATTTGAAAAATTTCGAAATATACTAAGAATTGTTTGAAATAGTTCTATCACATAAATTTAAGGAGGTGTGTTGAAATTATAAATTTATGCTTTGCACAGCAGTGCAACGAACTTAGGAAAATGCGGACAATGCTGAATTGTCAAATCAGCCTTTTATAACCGAGCGATTGACCGCTGAGAGTCAGTTGGTAAGGTGATTCTATGTCGGGCTGTCGTAGTGCTAAGATGCACTGTATAAGATATTATAAATAAATGTAATAAATAATTATTAAATCTCTTCTCCTATACTTAATTTTTCACCATATTTTAACAAAATCATTTGACATCAGTGCCTTTATTTAAACATGTAGAAGAGAAGAAAAAAAATTTTGGCAGACTTATGCCTGACGAGGTAGAGAATAAGGAGGGAAACAAAAGAAATACAATGGGTTAGTATGGAGGGATAGGAAAAGCCTTTTGTGCTCGCGTTCTCCGCGGGGAAAGAGTTACGGTTTCCGTACGAGTTTTGTTTTTCGCACCTTTCGGTCGACCTCGCTTGGTCCTACTTTCGCCTACGCTCGCGGTTTGTGTCGGTGTTATGTCTGTCAGCAGACTATCGCAGTCACGCGGATTACTAGTATTCATCGGCGCGTCTTCTTTGTCTTGCGATCGCAGATCTTCTCTGGCATCTTCCTCCCCAGATGCGGTTCGTTCGTCTTCTTGCTCCGCAGGCGAATCGACGGCCGTTCTCTCTTAGAAAGCCTTGAGATCTCCCACATCTGTTAAACCCAGTACTTTACCATCTAAATATTTCAAAAGATCGTTGAAGATTTCTGAACAAATCATGATATCATCTCGATAGGTGTAACAATTAGGCTCTAAATCCGGGGTGATCAAGGGCTCTATGATTTACTGGAAACATACTGGAGCTCCTGCCAATCGAAACGAAAGGCGTTTCCATAGATACCGGCCCATACTTGGGACTATGAAGGCCGTGTACGGTCGACTGTCCTTCGTAATCTTGATCGGATGGTGAGCGTCGCTGAGGTCGATAGTGGAAGTATATCGAGCGCGTAGCTGCTCACTCAGAGTCGTATTAATATACGGAAGAGGATAGGTGTTGACCTTGGATAACTTGCTCAGCTTCCTGAAGTCAATGCACATGCGACGTACGTCACCCTTTCCCTTCCTGACCATTTGGGCTGGTCTAGACCAGTCACTATCCGTCGGCTCAAGAAGGTCGGCTGCAAGCTTAGCCGTAACTTGCGTATGCATCATCTCTTCGAGCTTAGGAAATACCTTGTAGTATTCTTGATTAATCGGACGGCATGGCTGAACTTCCAATTCAAATTCTACCAGGTTGGTGAAGCCGAGTGCTCCCGTGTATTTTGGTTACGGTCGTTCGAGCAACTCTTCCGATGCAGCTTGTTGTGCATCGGTCAATTCTAGCAAACCAATCGATGCTAGGCTCGGTTTACCAGTCTCACTCACATCAGCTCCATCCGTGCGAAGGACTTCGGTCGAATTTTGGACTGTTAATGGTACGTTCGCGCGGATTTAATCTCGCGTCAAATTGTAACACAAAATCTGCGCCGAGATTACATCCTTCACGAAGATCGGGAACGATCAAGGCAGTTAGCGTACGAGTCTGTCCGCCAATCGTGAAAGTAAGTTCAACAGTTCCTGAAACCATGGAAGTACTGTCGTCCGTCATACAGGTGACACGTCCATCACATGGTTGTACAGTGGCGTTGCAGGCGTCGGCCAACTGTACAGACATCGTGCCGATGCAAGTTGGGGTTGCTCCAGGATCGTAAAGGGCCCTGATCCGGAACTCTCCTACATATACTTGCAGCCACCATCGCTGATCTGACAGTATACCGTTGCTACTGGTCGCTGCGCATTGCGCGGCGACGGTTGGTACTGTTGTAATAATTTTTGAGGTCCGAGGTGTTAAGGGGTCACAGGGACCTCTTCTACTTTTCCCTTTTTGGCTTTTCCCTTACAATCGGGTGTCGCCTGGTCCGGTGCCCATAGCTGTTCATCGTTGGGCCGTGAGGGCTTTATACCGGAATTATTCTAGGGTCTTCACCTTGTTTCTTCCGAAGATCAGTCTTAGTGCCGGAGCCATATTAGCATATAAGATGTCGAGCTTCTGTCTAATTGTCGTGTCAGCTCGCATGCAGTCGAAGAGATTGACCATGCTAAAGTAATAGTCACTTACGCTCTCGTTAGGGCCTTGCCTTCTCTAGCTGCTTCTATCAATACTTGAAACGCTCCCGCCTCCGCGCAACGGAGAATGAAAAGAGGCGAGAAATAGAAAAGAGAATTTATTCAAAAAATTGTTTAATTTTACATGGTCCAGGATACCGGGCGAATAATTCAGCGTAGGTCGCGGATAGATTTAAATTGAATTGCATTAATTAGTTACTTATATGTACAATGACATATTGCATTGTACACATTTAGCAACAAACGATGAATTATATACGTGACGTAATGCACGTTGCTTCTGTACTCATAAAACGACGCAATGCGTGTTTGAGTAGATGAAGACTTTAGCTTTGGACGGCTACTTGATCCTCACGTACTGGAGATTTTTCTTTAGCAAGACGCAATGCCTAGTAAAAAACAATCGAGCTGAAAAGACAAAATTTATTTTTGATTTTAAATCCCTTTTCACCCGAGATCACACTGGATCTCGAGGCATTCAGGAAGCAAAAAAAATTTTAAATTAGGAGATAGGGTCCGTGTACGGTGCATACTCTCAACCACTCTTCGTCGGGCATGCCGTACGTAAGCCTGGCTTCTCTGCAGAAGTCTTCCCAGGTTTTCCATTTCGGCCGTTCGACACGAGCCCATTTCAAGGCTCCGCCGGATCGTAGCTGCGAAAGCTGCCTATAACTCTTCATCTAACAGACGTGGACGAGCCAGTCTGAGCGCATCTTCAACATCTCTAATAAAATCTTCTATGTCTTCATTCGGATTACCAGCGAATTACGCCTTCCATCTCCGAATTTTGTCTCCGATATCCATGACTTCCTCTGGAATCAGACGGTTTAGTTGACTCAGCTGCCCCCCCTTCCCAGACATATCAATCGTCCTGGCAGGGGTTGTGTGCCCCTTGTGAATATCGCCATTCTGATGTCGTCCGATGATTTGCTTGTGGCAGTTCTGTCGTCGGCTGAGCTTCCGCATTTATCGGCGGTGTGTGTTACGTGTTGTTGTTCGACTTAGGGCCAGCTGTTGGGTTAATTGGTCGAAAATAGTTCGAATAATTGTACACGCCGGTGTTGACGAATGTTGAAACGGCGTTGACTGAGCTATTTGTGGTGATGACGGTTCGGACGAGTTTTGCGAGGGCATGGTTTCTGACGTAAAATACCTCTTTGAGTATGTGTCGTTAAAGTCTGCTCGTGCTTCTGCACAGTTGCTTGAATTTCTTGCTTTTCTTCTAAGATCTTCGTAAGCGTTTGATCGTGTACTTGTAATGTCCGCGTCGGCGTCTTTTCCTGCATTTTAGCGATCTCTTTGTAATGCTTAATATCGTCTGCAATTGGTTTCGGCACGACATAAATACAGCCGTTGAGTGACGTCACAAATTTGCTATTTCGTACGTCCGGATCCACTTTGGAATTTTTCTGAGATTCTCCAATGCTCTGCGCTCGAAATGCTGCGAGCTATGCTGGCTTTGTTCGTCCGAGTCTAAATTCGTGATTATTGATATACGAATTTCCACACGATTGTCCGAATGAATTTTTCTGTTGTACAAAATTATTCGTCGTTGCTCTAATAATTTCATAGTAGCTTGCTGATGGCAAATCAACTGGGTCACTTCTAAAATATGTAGTATATCTGGATTATTGCTGCGTAATAGAAAATTGCTGAGATCCGCAGGCATCGATTCTAAAATATACTCATCGCGTTGTGACGTGCGCAATCGATGTAAAAATTTTGCATCTACCGGAATTACAGGGGATTCGAAGACTGCCGCGTCATATTCTCCCAAGAGAAATTTATATAAGCGTAGTTTATTATCATCTACCATACCGCTGTCTATCAGACCAATTTTCGACAACGTGGATGATAAATCGTAAGCAGTCAATTTTTCCAAATATTGTACCAACCGGCTGCTAATCATGTAACCGGGAGTTAACGACTCAGATAGTGACATGTCTACAATCGAAAAATTATTCTCAATACACGAAAGAAATATAAAACGTAGAGATGCTAAACACGAAAAAAAAACTATTTTACCACTAATCGTTAGACAACGTAAATAACAACATGGAAAAAAAATATTGTAAATCAAATTAGTTTGTGAACTCTGCCGATCTCTCCGAGGTAAATTTGGTAGGAAAACGGTGAAAAAATCTTACACCATGAATTTACTCGTATCTGCCTTGCCCTAGGTGGCTTGGCAGCTTTATTTCAAAAATTAGAATTTAATGAAATGATTCAAAAAACTAACACTTAAATCTTAATTTCACTAACTTACGCACAATCAGTATTTATCTAACTACAATTAAAAACCGTTTCGCTCACACACCGCCTTCAATTGTACACGATCACTCGAGTACGTAAAATTTGAATTGCCGCAAGGCAAAGAAATTGCGTAGGAATTAATGAGATTCTAGGTAAATTCGGTTTTCTTTGTGAGAGTAAAAACGCGACGGAGCTCCGCACGCATTGAAGAGTCGAATTAGAATGACCAATTAGTACGGTTGGCGCGCTCTCGGCCCTGATGTCATGGTGGAGGGCGAGCAATAAAGCGCCCTCTTTTTAACGGAATATCAAAGCGATCTGTTCAATCACACATTCACACTTCACACTCATGCAGATATATAGGCGTACAGAATATACGCGCATGCGCAATGACTAACTATATTTAAGCATCAATTCACCGACGTAACATACTCCCGGCCAGGGCTGCGAAATAAACTAATACAAATGTAGCAGAATTCGATAGAATCACCGAAGATATACGATTGACAAATTGTGGTATGCATAACATCACCCTTTACTAAACGCGTGAATGTAAACTTAATGAAACTTAAGCTAGTGTACTTAAACTGATTATGCAATAACTAACGTTCAAAACGAAAATATTCTACATTTTAACATTCCGAAATCAGTCAAACAGTACAGTGAATAGACTTGAATCTTTGGTCCAGTTTAAAAGACTAGACGCATTGAGTCAGTTTCCGTTAGAGGGACTACTCTGATGATTACAATAACATAATCTAAATTATAATACATTTACAGCCTAAACAAATTAACATAGGAAAATTTATTTCTTATGAGCTAGAGACTAAATACTTCAGGTGATAGGTAGCGGACACAATCGAGTGATGTTGCGTTTATAAACGCCATTTGCAGTCTTGACCGAAACCACTCGAACGATGCCGTCGCTCCCTGGGAAGACCTCAACGATTACACCCAGTGGCCAGCGTGCGCATCGAATATTTTCCTCCATTAAAAGCACGACAGTTCCAACAGTAATTGATATCGTGGAGTTGTGCCATTTCTGACGTCGTTGTAGTTCATTCAAGTATTCCTTATGCCATTTGTTCCAAAAGTCCTGTCGTGCTTTGCAGATGAATTTGTAGGTCGACAGGCGGTTATCCGAAACTGAAAGCAAAGGTTCTTCTGGTAAAAAATTGAATGGTCGCCCTATAAGTAAATGAGCAGGTGTTAAAGCTAAAGGATCATTGGGGTCTGCCGAAAGAGTACATAATGGTCTAGAGTTTAAAATTGCTTCTATTTCAATTAGGAAAGTGTTAATTTCTTCGTACATGAGATTATGATCTTTAAGCACCCGTTTCAAGTGATGTTTGAAACTCTTTACAGCAGCTTCCCAAATGCCTCCGAAATGGGGTGATAGTGGCGGATTGAAGTGCCATTCAATGCGCTTAACTAAAGCAAAATGATATATAGTTTTCTTAAATTCATCGGATTTGTGGAGTTTGAAAACTTCTTGAAGTTCCTTATTAGCACCGACAAAATTCGTTCCATTATCAGAATAGATACGTTCTGGAATACCTCTCCTTCCGATGAATCTACGTAGAGCTGCTAAAAAACCCTCGGTGGAGAGATCGATGGCTAGCTCGATATGTACAGCCTTAGAAGCCATACACACAAAGACACAGCCATAGGTCTTTAAGATATTTCTGTTTCGATCTTTCTTTTCCTTGATTGTGATGGGTCCAAAAAAATCGACTCCTACATGACAGAAAGCTCGCGCCTCAGTCACTCGAACCCTTGGCAAATCCGCCATCTGAGCGTGAGGGATGTTTGGAGTTTGTCGAATACACTCGACGCATCGATGAATGACACGTCTGACTTGAACTTTACCATTGAAAACCCAGAAACGTTCACGAAATGCATACAAGGTGGACTGGACCCCTGCATGTAAGTTAGTTTCATGAGTTTCTCGAATAATGAGATTGGTAACGGGATGATTTATAGGTAATAAAATTGGATGTTTTTGACCATAACTCAAATCGGATTTTTTAAGCCGGCCACCTACTCTAATGAAACCACGATCATCCAGAAATGGGTTTATATCATCGAATCTAGTAGTTTTGCGATAAGGGACAGTAATTTCGCCGGACTTCGTTTCTACAGGTGTGGAAATAAATTTGATTTCTGATGAGAAATTTTCGCGTTGAACCATCGCTAAAATTCGATGCTCAGCGTCAACGATCTCACGACAAAGCAACGGCCTACCTCTACGCGGTCGAGCTTTAGATGGATCTTCTCAGTTTTTCTGCAATCGAGATTTAGTGTGAGTTAGCCAACGTAGAAAATAAGCCGTGCATCGTAGGAGACGTTGAAAATTAGAAAGGCGGACATACACGAGGTCACTAGTTTTATTTGACATTAACCCATTAACGTCCAAAATAGAGAAATCGTAACTCTGTTTTCAAGCGTAAATCTATCACATATCCCGCGGATATATTCAAAGCAAATATACTTTTTCTCAAGTATTTTTTTCTCTACTTTCCATTTCCGGTCTTAGAATTGCGAAATTTTCACTCTAAAATCCAAAATGGCCACGTTTACAAAAAAAAATGCAAAATTTCGACACTTATTTTTTTTTAATCGTATTTCTTGTTGTGTTAACGTTGAGGATGGAACTTTACTTTTCAACTATGAGTGCATAAATGAGTTGTACTTTAAACTCAGTTTGGTCCCGAATCCAGAAATTCAATATGGCGGCTAGAAAATGGCGCCTGAAGCGCAAAATTTTGTCCAAACATTCACGAATTTTTTTCTGGAATATAATGCATTCGACGAAAAAATTAATAAGAATAAAAAGTGCTTAGAATCAACCAAAGAATATGTCTAAATTTTTTCACTGAGTTTTGAGCAACTTTTTTAATTTTGCCAATTGGCAATTTATGACAAATTGGAAAAATTCATCGAATCGTCTCGAAAAAATTCAGATATACTTCTTGGTCAATTCTAAGCACTTTTGATTCTTTAACTTTTTCTTGTATAACGCTTTGTTTTTGTGTAAAAAATCAAAAACCTTAAAAAATTTAAGTTATGCAACTTTTGGAATTGTTTCATAAACTATATTGAATTCTGAATCGAAAAAGTCTGAATTTAGTTACAATATTCAATTTGCCGAATTTTGCCAAAAGCTTTTGTAATGTTTTTATCTGAATTTCAAAATAGTTGACCTATTTGAGACATGTTTTTGCAAAGAAATTAAAAATTATATTATAGAATCGACTAAGATGAATAATTGCAGTTTAACAATGTCAGATTTGAATATATTTATATGAATAATAGTTTTCTCAGCATTCAATAAAAGGAAAAGTCAAAGAGATTATTGGTCTAATGATCCCTTTTTATCTAGTAATGTAGTTAAATCAGCTATGGGACGCAGTACATTTGAAAATATAAAATCTAAGTTGAAATTATCAAAACCAGGGGATGAAGATTGCAATGATAAAGCTTGGCGAGTTCGTCAAGTCATGAATCTGTTTCGTAGAAACATAAAATTGTTCGGGTACTTTCAAACCGCGATAAGTATCTGTAGATGAAATGATGGCCAAATGTTACGCTAGAACTAGTATGAACCAGTTTATTCGCGGCAAACCAATTAGATTCGGTCTGAAATTTTGGGGTCTATGTACATTAGATGGGTTTTTATTAGATTTTGATCTATACTGTGGGAAGAATTCAACTATTGGGGATAAATTAGCCAAATGCGCTTTAGGAACTCGGGTAGTAATGAATTTACTTGACAATTTTTTTTCAACGCTAACTTTTCGTAAAGTAGGCCTTTACCATCTATACATGGACAATTACTTCACAAGCTTAGACCTTTTTGTACATGTAAGAAAAATGGGTTTACGTTCCACTGGTACTATTAGAGAAAATAGGATAAAAGAAAAAAATTATATTGATAAAAAATCAACAAGAGGCACATATGCCACAAAGCACGATCAGAAGAGCGGAATGAATTTAATTACTATTATTGATTCTAAACCGATTTCAATAATTTCTACAGCATCTGGAGTAACACCACTGTTACCCTCGAAAAGATATTCCAAAAAAGTAAAATCAAAAATAGACATACCTTTTCCTAATGCATTTTATCTTTATAATAAGTTTATGGGAGGGGTTGATGTTCATGATGGCCATTGCAATAATGTTATGCCATGCATCCGATCAAAAAAGTGGACGTGGGTGGTTTTTATTAGATTACTTCAGACCGCTGTCACCAATGCAGTAGTACTTTATAATTGTGCTAATCCAAGTCACAAAAAAAGTTCAAAAGAATTTCTGATGGATATTGTGAAACACTATCTGACTAGACCTAAAGTTGATGACATTGTTCATGAAACAGTATTCCTCAAACAACAGAAGCTCTGCTGTTGCAAGCCATGTGTCATTAGAACAAACAAATTTTGCAAAAAATGCAATAATTTTTATTGTAAAACGTGTTTTATAAAAAATCATAACAGTTCCTAAAAAAATAAAAATTATAAAACTATAAAAAATCAAAAACATAAATTAAATCCTAATAAAAAGGAAAAAGAAAAATACAAAAAATAAAAAGATAAAAAAAAGACAAGATGCTTTGATTCATTCACCTCCACACGGTAAGTGTCGGGAAACGTTGTACATCAACGGCTAAGAAATGAGAATTTTTCAACGCGAAGATCATATTATCTGGAATGTGACAGATACTCGGGCACAAATTTGAAGTAAATTTGCTCATAATTGACCAAAAAGTGCAAATGGAACAAAAAATTTTTAAGTTTTTGATTTTTTTTTTGAATTTCAAAAAATCTTAAGAATTTTAAGGTTTTTGATTTTTTACTCAAAAACAAAGCGTTATATAAGGAAAAATTAAAGAATCAAAAGTGCTTAGAATTGACCAAGAAATATACCTGAATTTTTTCGAGACGATTCGATGAATTTTTCCAATTTGTCATAAATTGCCAATTAGCAAAAATAAAAAAATTGCTCAAAACTCAGTGAAAAAATTTAGACATATTCTTTGGTTGATTTTAAGCACTTTTCATTCTTATTGATTTTTTCGTCGAATGCATTATATTCCAGAAAAAAATTCGTGAATGTTTGGACAAAATTTTGCGCTTCAGGCGGCATTTTCTAGCCGCCATATTGAATTTCTGGATTCGGGACCAAACTGAGTTTAAAGTACAACTCATTTATGCACTCATAGTTGAAAAGTAAAGTTCCATCCTCAACGTTAACACAACAAGAAATAGGATTAAAAAAAAATAAGTGCAAAGTCGAAATTTTGCATTTTTTTTTTGTAAACGTCGCCATTTTGGATTTTAGAGTGAAAATTTCGCAATTCTAAGACCGGAAATGGAAGGTAGAGAAAAAAATACTTCAGAAAAAGTATATTTGCTTTGAATATATCCGCGGGATATGTGATAGATTTACGCTTGAAAACAGAGTTATGATTTCTCTATTTTGGACGTTAATGGGTTAAACAAATGGCCTTTTTTAGACCTGGAAGATCCGTGAGGCTCAACAGATAAAGGCCAGTGCCCTTCAGCGAAAGCCAACCAGGGAGGACCCAAAACCCACAAGGAGTTTTTGATGAAATCTGATGAAATTTGTCCTCTGGAAAGGGCATCAGCCGGATTATCTTGCGATCGAACATGTCTCCACTGGACCTCTGCATCTAGAGTTTGTATGTCAGCTACTCGGTTTGATTCAAAAGTTCTCAAGAGATGAGGAGCCTTTTTTAACCAGGAAAGAACGATTGTCGAGTCTGACCAGAAAAGGACTCGTTTTAACGAAAAACTGATCTGCGACTTAACTTCGACATAGAGCCTTTTAAGAATGGACCCAGCGCAAAGTTCTAAACGAGGGATCGTAACTCCACTCAATGGAGCCACTCGAGATTTACTGCCGATGAGACTCATACTGACAGCACCCGTTGCATCCAAAGTTCTGAGAAACAAGCTCCATAACCCTGAAGACAGGCATCACAAAAACCGTGTATTTCGAATTCGATTGAATTTACACCTACAATCTATCGGGGTATAGAATACTCTAACAAACAAGGTAACTGAGAAGCGGCTAGGCACCACTTGGTCGTAATGTACTGGGGAAGAGATTCATCCCATCCTACCTTAGATTTCTAGCATTCTTGCATCAGTACCTTGAGGTATAGAACTACAGGTCCCAACAGATCGAGAGGATCAAAGATTTTCGAAATTTCGGACAACAGCTGACGTTTAGTGGTAACGCTGTGAGGATCTACAGTTTTGATAGTATATTTCAGTGAATCTACTTGTGAATTCCAGACAACTCCTAAGGTTTTCTGAAGTGGGTGTTCTCGAATAACACAATCTAAGTCGACGATTTGTTTTTCGATGTTGTTTAAAGCAGAGTCGTGATTTGATGCCCATTTTCTTATGAAGAATCCGCCACATTTGAGCAATTCAATCATTTCATCTCGAATGCTCAAAATTTCTTCGAGTGAGTCTGCCCCTGAAATAAAATCGTCAACATAGAAATCTCGCAGTAGCAGTTTGCTGACTCACGGGAATCTTTCAGCCTCGTCACGCGCAAGCTGGTGAAGCGTGCGAATGGCCAGAAAGGGCGCACATGCCGTACCGAAGGTCACCGTATTCAGTTGGAAAGTTCTGATTCGACCGTGATGATACCATAGAATCCTTTGAAATTTCCTATCATCGGGATGCATTAAAATCTGCCGATACATTTTCTCAATGTCGTCAGTAACGACATATTTGTGGAAATGGAATCCAAGAACCTGTTCAAAGATGGTATTTTGAATAGTTGGTCCAACTAGAAGAACTTGATTAAGTGAGATGCCAGTCGATGATTTAGCCGAAGCGTCGAATACTACTCTAACCTTTGTAGTTTCGCTGGATTCTTTAATCACAGCGTGATGAGGGAGATAATAGCCGTCGCTAGTATCGTCACAAGGTGTCATATGACCCAACGAAATGTATTCCTCCATTACCTTTTCGTATTCGAGCTTTAATTGAGGATTGTTTTTGAATTTTCTCTCGAGGGCATAAAAGCGATTTAGCGCTTGCATTCTAGATTCTCCTAAGTTGAACTTACTGTCCCGAAAGGGAAGTCGCACGATATATCTCCCAGTCAGATCCCGTCGCGTGTGATCAACGTAATGCTGTTCGCACGCAACGTCGTCTCGGGATTTCACCGGCTCATGATCGAAATCTTCGACAACCCAAAAACGCTCTAAAAGCCTATCTAATTTCGTGACATTGCATAAAGATCTAGCAGAAGGCTTGAGAACGTCGGATCCTCCTGCGACTAGCCACCCGAAGGCGCTTTTTTGTAAAATTATCTGAGACTCTTTGTGCTCAAGCTGAAGCTGCCCGATCGACAGCACTGAAAGTGTCATGCGTGAGGCAAGTAGAGCGTCGACATCTCTCGGCACGTGAAATTGAGGATCAGCGAGTTGCAGATTTTTCGGAATATTATACAACTCACGAGGAAATGTTTCGTTAGGTATGCACTCGGCAATAGATGGTACTATCAAAAAATTCAGTTGACGTTTAAAATTGTTATACATAGAGCAAAAGGTGGCTTTAACATAATGATTCGAATTAGTACCCAACCCATCTACTGCTTCGATATTAATTGAACATGAGATTTTAGGTAAATTTAATTCCTTTGCAAATTTGGAAGTAATCAAATTAACTGTAGAACAAGAATCTAAAAGTGTGCGTGCCACGATACAATTTCCTCGATTAGTTAAAAACTTTAAATTAGCCGTGGTCATTAATTGAGAGTCCGAAGGAAAAGCATAAGAAGCGTATGAATGTCGTGTTAGTCAGATGGGATTAGAATCCTCGGGCTTTAGGTCTTTAACCGAAATTGAAGAATCAGCCTTCGATTTTCCCTTCTTATCGGCGTGGAGTGACGTATGATGCTCCTTCTGGCAAGTCTTGCATCGCGTCTCACTCTTACAGGGAAGGGCGTGTAAACGTAAAAGGTTGCGGCATAATTTATTAGATCGAATGAATTGCCACCGTTCTTGCACTGGAAGCGCGATAAAAGCCGAGCACTTATAAAGGCGGTGCGCCTCCTTACACTTGGGACAAAAGGCCGTGGATGGGCTAGCAGCTGTAATGAGAGAGCGAGCTTCGGGCTTAGCTACTTTGTTTTGGAATTTATCGGATTTGTCCCCGGCTCGCTTTCTCGTGTTACTGCCACTGCGGCTGTGAGACGAAGATCGCTCTAGTGCACGCAGCTTGTGAATGTTCATCTGTAAAAACTTGAAGAGTTCCGCTACCATGGGGAGTTTATCGAGTTCTAATGTATCCTGCCATCTATTGCGAGTCGCTTGCGGTAAACAACGCTCGACGATTCTTACCACCAAATCTTCGCCGGCTTGTACATCAAGTAATTGCAAATTATGAAGATGTTGTCTAGCCTTATCTAAAAGAACCGTCAAATTGTCCGCGGTAGCACTAGATAATGTAGGAAGATCTAATAGTGCATCAAAATGTTCAATAGCGACTATGCGCTTATGATCGTAAGCGTCGATGAGCGCCTGCCAAGCCTTCGCGTAATTTTCTTCGCTGGGCTCGAACTCATGTAGTAATTGAGTGTGCTTTACATAGCCACTATACTCTGCACGTGAGTGTACCAATGCAACGAATCGATTTTTATACGCCAACCATTCGTCATAGTTGCCGCTGAAACTGGGAATCGGAATATCAGGAAGCTTAGGAAGATTTTGCCGCTCTAGTATAGTGACGTTGCTTCCATTGAAAGTTGAGTTAGCATTAGGTGCCAAGTTTTGCAGTCTAGCGACTCTAGCAGCTAATTCATAATACGTTGCTTCTATTGTACGAAATTCTCCTATCTTCGCGTGGCTAGGTTCTATCGCCATTAATGCCGCGTTGTACCTAAGCTGTTCCTTGTACATAGTCTTGAGCGTCTCCACACGAAGCTGAGCGTTCGTTGGATTCGCTTCAGGACCATCTAAATAAGTCTGCAAAACTTGTACCTGTCCTTGAAACATATCGTATGCTCGCAACATGCTCTGGAGACTCACCTTTTCGCCTGTCATTTTGATTACTAAACTCTAATTGTTAAATTGGATAATGTTAATGTGACTAGTTAAAACTGAAATCTACTAACTGAATTAAGTATAAGCATTTAATTTACAAGTTATCGATTTGCAGTAATTAGTTAAACTACGAAATTAAACAAAGCTAAATTGCTAGAAGTTACGTTCAAAAATAAATGAAAGAGAAATTATATTTAGAAATTTTTAAAATAAAAATAAAAAAGACTCGACCTTTATAACCAATTCCTCAAATTTTGTTTAAGATTTATGCGATACAACGTTTATCTACAAGTCGACCGTCGATCAACTCTGAGTCACATGAATCAAAAGCTGCGCCGGCCGCAGTTACCGGTTCAGCTCTGACTCGATTTCGATTTCTCAGAACCGCTGCGGCGAGTTGCCACGCGCGACTAAAAGTGTAATGCTATTCTTTATGGCTGATGCGTTTTCAAAAACAGAATATGTCGCTTTCTAAAGACAATGGACTCGAAAATTCTAGAAGTAAAAGCGGGGGAATTGCCGAATAAAAAACTACTTATCTGAAAAAGTTTGTCGAGATTCTGGATGCAGCAGCCACTGGGTATTGAGGTTCCGGTGATGGGAGCAACGACAGCGATGTGAAGTTGATTGGGATGTATTCCATGCGAAGTCAATTGAGATATATTCCATAAGAAGTCGATTGCGTGTAGCTGAGCACGCTTGCTTGGCCGTGGAATGCGGCGTGTTGATGATGTTTTTTCGGCGCGCGCGATAGTACCAGCACTGCCGCGCGCTATTGTCCTTTGTCTCTTCCGAGACGTATTTTTGTGTGTGTGTGTGTGTGCGAAACGTTAAAGATTTGACGTGAGGCTTCGAAACCTCACAGGAGGCACCATGAATTTACTCGTATCTGCCTTGCCCTAGGTGGTTTGGCAGCTTTGTTTCAAAAATTAGAATTTAATGAAATGATTCTACACTGTAATCAAAACACTTAGAATTTTAGCTTCTTCTTTCACTGAACTTTTTAATCGAAAGGAGTGGAATTAAATTTAACACGTTTTGTGGGAAAAAGCCTTAAAGGCATAAAAAAACCCAATTTATTAATGCACAAAAAACTAACATTTAAATCTTAATTTCACTAACTTACGCACAATCAGTATTTATCTAACTACAATTAAAAACCGTTTCGCTCACACACCGCCTTCAATTGTACACGATCACTCGAGTACGTAAATTTTGAATTGCCGCAAGGCAAAGAAATTGCGTAGCAAAACGCAAGGAATTAATGAGATTCTAGGTAAATTCGGTTTTCTTTGTGAGAGTAAAAACGCGACGGAGCTCCGCACGCATTGAAGAGTCGAATTAGAATGACCAATTAGTACGGTTGGCGCGCTCTCGGGCCTGATGTCATGGTGGAGGGCGAGCAATAAAGCGCCCTCTTTTTTACGGAATATCAAAGCGATTTGTTCAATCACACATTTACACTTCACACTCATGCAGATATATAGGCGTACAGAATATACGCGCATGCGCAATGACTAACTATATTTAAGCATCAATTCACCGACGTAACACACCATTTTTTCCTATTTCAACGTTTCAGTGAACATTCTCACCCTCTTCAGGAAACTGTTGATTTTATTAATAAATAAAAATAAATTGATAAACAGAAAATATAAATTAATAAGCAAATGTACTGATGGACAAATCTTTCTTACATGTAAAAGACGCACAACAATGAGTCAATCGAATGTTCTCTTCCCCGGCCAGTCGTGGCGGGGGAAGGAGGAGCGGAAAGTGACAATACGATGTTATGATTCCGGCTTCTTCAGTTACTGTATCGATAATGAGAATACAATAAGATTAGTCGGCGCTTTTATATCGGCGAGGAGTCTCGCAAATTTTTGAGCAGTGTGTTTAAAATGATGTCACACTTGTCACTCTCTCGCATATGTATACATCAGGATCGTCTATAATCTGTTTTTGTTTTCAAACGGTATATTAAGTGTGTGTACACGTTATTGAGTTTTTGTATGTCCTCCGTTTTATTAATGCCATTTTCCTGCATTTATATGTGTAACATTTCAGAAACTAACCTTTTATTTAAATTGCGTTCTTTGTCTTTAATATTTATTTTCTGAAAATTAAAATTATGTTTGAATTTATTGCTGTGGTCATTAATAACATTATTCTTTGATTTCTTATGTTCCTCAATACGAGTACACACACTCCTCTTAGTTTGTCCAACATTTGTAGGCGTAAAATCATAGCAATGCAACTTATACACAACATTTTTTTCTAGCTGTTTCCCTTTTTTATCCTTTCCTTTGATTATAATATTACACATACGGTTGTGTATTTTCGGAACAGTTGTAATACAATTTTGTTTTAGAGAATGTTGCATTTGTTCGTAAAACCCTTTAACGTAGGGTATTGCAACGATGTTTTTGAAGTTTCCGCCACTAATGCAACGATGATTTTGTACATTTGATCTTATTTTGTCTATCCGTTTTTGTATGTATCTATTAGTAAAGTCACCAGGATAATTGTTTTCAGCTAGTAATTTTTTAACAATATTTATGTTTTTCTTGTGAAAACATGCGTCCGATAAATTAATAGCTTTGTCAATGAGATTATACACCATGGTAATTTTTTGTGATTCTGGATGTTGTGAATCGTAATTTAAAACGCTGACAGAAAAAGTAGGTTTGGTGTACCAATCAGTCATTATTTTTCCTGTATTCCTTATCAATAGAACGTCTAAGAAACTTATGGAGTTATTCTTTTCAATTTCATATGTAAACTGTAGGCGGCTATTGTATGAATTGAATATGTTAATTGTTTCATTGATTTTCGTTTTCGGGATGCATGTAATAATGTCATCCACATAACGGTAAAAAAATATCGGTTTAAATGAAAGTTTTGAAATGCAATCCATCTCAAGATCATCCATGACTAAGTCAGCGAATAATCCTGAAATCGGAGAGCCCATTAGGGTACCAAAAAGTTGCTTATAAAATTAATTATTAAATTGAAAAAACGGATTCTCCATCGGTAACTCGCATGCTGCTAAAAGTTCATTAAGCGGAATGTCTGAACCTCTAGCAACACGTGTATACCTTTTTTCGATACTGTTTTTAGCCAACACTTTGTCAATATTGGTGTATAGAGACTTTACATCAAGGGGCGCGGCAGCGCCACGATGGCAAGTATAAGTACTTCAGTACGTACGCCGCCGTCGGGCGCTAGCCAAACCCTATTATACTTTAAACGTGCCCTGTTGGAACCTTGGCGTACGGTTTTCTTTGTAGTGACAGCTTCGTTTATTACATATGAGCCCTTAAATGAAAGCTTGGGACAAAATTAATAAAATCACATCAGGGTCATATTTTGTGAAATTGCTTCTATCGAAAGAAATTGTAAAGTGAAATTTCGTGCTCCTCAATTCTCCTCAAGGGAGAACAATTGTTCGACGGATATCCGGTGACGTAGCATCTACGTATCTAGGCTATAACTTATAGATAACTTTAATACGACGTACATCTACATAATGATCTCTGGGCTATACATATAGATAACTTTAGTATACGTTGTTTTTCCGCAGACGACAGACGGTGTTTTCATACAGTGTTATTATTTTTTATCAACGTGGATTTTCTTTTGCTATTTTTTATTGCTAAATAGTGTTAAATAGTCACATAAATACAGATTTTAAAACAGCTGTGCCAAATATCAAGGGACACGGTACTTTTGTCTTTACACGGTTACGGAAAAAAAGAATTACGAGAACGCAATCATTAATTAAGAGAATATAATCAGATAAGTATTTCATTTCATATTACATATAAATATATCATATATATAGAATTTTATGAACTTGTTCTTTGTTTAAGGGGTTATGCCTGAGTTAAACCTGAAAAAACAAATTATTAGTTATTAGGAAAAAAATTAAAAATATTCTTTTTCCTACTTAAAGTATGCATATTAATTGTAATTTTACATATTTTTAAACAATTATATATCTATACTTACTATACAAACAATTCCATGTGTGAAGTATTAAATTTGATCAGATTTTTCCCTTTGCCGTATGAATTCTCAGCATCCGCGTGATGAATATAGACCAAACTGGATGGACAATCTTCTAAATTTCTTTCTCCTCAGCTTCAACGGAAGGGATTACTGAAAAATAAAAATTTTAAATATTGAGAAACACATAAGGTCATAATATTCATAATTATAGTGAATTATGCATATGTTCACATGCGTAACATTCTTTAAACTTACCTTAGCCAATTTCCCTCCGTTCACGCAGTGACGAAGGATTCCCTGAAGCTCTCCAAAAAATTTCAGCTTGATTGGGCAGATGGTTCCTGAGAAATCCTGCGGCAAGTGATCTCAAATCATAAAAATTCAAAACATGAGAAAAATGCATTTAAAGTTTATGCAAGACACTTGTGTATACTTATCGAGTAGTACTTACATGAACTACTTGGCATATTTTTTTTATATTTTAACATAAAATACCTATTTATTATGGGATTTATCAAGACCCGGGAGCTGTACATGTTGATGTACCAGTATCAAAAGCTGAAATTGAAATTTAATTTTTTGATTCACAATCAACATATTTTACATGAATATAATTTTTGTAATTGCTTACCCATTTTTTAACAGGATTTTTAACAATTACAGTAGACTTTGAGCTGCTTTGAGACTATCTAACACATAGGCGTGCACATGATATTCATAGTCCGTATACCTAAAAATAAAGAATACACTCACAAAGAACCAATTCTTCACATATAATATGTTATTTATAGTCCAATCACTTATCTAAATTTGAAGATTAGTAGACTCAGAAGTTATCATAACAGCACAATATCCAGCTTGCACTAAACTACAGACAGCAGACGTAACAGCTGATGTCTGAATGCAAACTCGACTAGATCGGTAAAATAGAGATTTCCCTTTCCATACGCTGTAAGGTGCCATGTTTTCAGCCGGTAATTTAAATTTGCACGTATATTTTTTTATCCCTTTATAAGTTTGATTAAAAAATTACAATTAAATTCTAAATTTATTTTATTTTGAACATTTAAAATAAAAATAAAATCTACGATTTTATAAAAATTAGTTATTTACAGTTTGTAATGATTCAGTAAATAATATGTGTGTTTTTTTTAATAAAATTGCATTTTCAAAAGGAGTTTGTAAACGCATTTAATTTTACATTTTCTATGAAAAGGCAATTGTTTTGAATAATCAAAAGTGCTATAAGACGAAGCATCAATAACACGCAATTTTGAAAAATTATATTTTTTTAGTATTTGGCATATAACTTTGTAGCGGAATTGTTTCGGGCAAAAAGGACTTCAGCAGCTTATTCTACAGTAAATTTGCCTTAAAAAAATCATATAAAAAATTTTTTGATTTTTTTGAATGTTAACTCAGGCATAACCCCTTAAATGTTATTTTATTTTTTCAGATTTTTATAAGTTATATTATTTCTCATGTGAGGTTATATACTTGGAGGGAATATATTGGAAAACAAAAAATTTCCTTAAGTATGTGTGAATATGTGTATAACACAATATTCAAAGACTTTATCCCTCGGTGTTTTTTAATATTATATAAAAGAGTCTATCGATCTCTCCGAGGCAAGTGTTGGGAAAAGGGTAAAAATTAATTTATACCATTTTTCCTTTTGTTTCGAAACAAAAGGAAAAATGGTATAAATTAATTTTTACCTTGTTTCGAAACAAAAGGAAAAATGGTATAAATTAATTTTTACCTTTTTCCCAACACTTGCCTCGGAGAGATCGATAGACTCTTTTATATAATATTAAAAAATTTCCTGTTTTAGACCAGCAATTGGAATAGAGCAAGCGTAAGTTTTTTATTTTTGCATAATTTCTTGTCACAATACAATTAGAGTCATTAATTTTATAACTTTACGTATAATTACAATTTAAATAGTATTAAAAGTTTTCTTTAAAGATCTCAGAATTTATTTGTTGAAGAGGTAAAAAAAATAATCTAAGACTTGGGTTTAGTACGTTTTACATATTTTTTTATTAATTTTCATTATGATTTTCTTGATTTGCTACCTCAGCCTCTTCTTGAACTTCGTGCGTTGCCACCGTATTTAGCCATTGAGACTTGCGAGTCATTTTCACATTACCCATAGCCATGCGATTTATAAAATCTGCAAGATTTTGTAGATTCTGCTGGTATGGGTTCAATGGTCTAATGTAATATGGTCTCCTCCGATTGCGTCCAGCTCGTACTCCTCTTCTACCTAAAATGTTAAAAGTTTTAATGTTTTCTTTTTTTTAATATTCGATACTGATATTTAACATTCAATCAGTTTTTCAAATGTTTTTTACAATGACCAGATGTATTTTTTTTAATTTATCTCGGACAGCAATTCGACCACCTCCTTGATTTTGATGAGGTTGAGGATTTAGCTGACGCTGAGGATTCTCCACTCCTTATATAAATAAAATATAAATTAAAATTTTGTTACATTAATTATAACTTATACCGGTGATTCTCTGTAAGATTTCTTTTCCGTCAAACTACAGATTTTTTTTCAATTTTCAAACTACAGATGGTGAAAGTTGGTCAGTCATATTTAACAAATCATGACAAAAATACCTATTTCCGCCTTTAAAATCATGCATTTATCTTTCCTAATTATTATTAAAATAATCATAGAATTATTTTTCTTCATATTTTTTATATTCTCTTCCATTAGGAAAATAATATACGTAGGTATTTTATAACATAATCATCTAAATAGCAAATTTTATTTAATCAATGGATGAAACAAACAGTTGTTTTATAAGTATTAAATCAACAATTAAAAATGTTTCTGAAAATAGTTGATGTTAGAATAAAGGGATGATCATTATACGAGCAAGAAGAGTTTAACTAATAATTAAATTAAAAAGTAGTACTTACAGTGATAAATGATATTGGTTCAATAAAGTCTGATTATAATTTGTTTTTTCTTACTGTGTACGTCGAATCACCTGTAACAAAGAAATAATAATTTATTTTAAAACAAAGAATCACGTTCATTTATTTTAAAGTTAACTTATTTAAGGAGACTTGAAATATACGTATGCGATATAGTGATATTTGATGGTATTTTCATATTTTCCATCTTTTCTGTAAGTGCATTTATGCACTTTAAACTATTAGCAGGTTCAAGTTTAAACACTGTTGCACATGCGCAGTATGAGTTTTAAATAATATAATTTTAATAAACTTGAGTGCTAACATAGATGAGGTTATCAGCTACACTGTCAGCTTGCAGACTTACAATGTCTATGGCTAGCGGAAACGAAAATGTATTGAGACCAGTCATTATGTCTAATTAGTATTAATCTACTGCTGATTTCTGCTAGTTTATAACCTCCGCTTGGGTACTCCAAGATTAAGATGAATTATATTATTTAAAATGCGCTAAGAGCTGATAAAACTCATAAAGTTTCAAGTACAAACATGCTTTTACAGAAAAGATGGATAAGGATATCAAAATACTATCAACGGATCTCACTATATCAGATACGTATACTTTAATTATCTTTCATTAAATTAACTTTTAAATAAAAGAACACAATTCTTTGTTTTTAAATATATTATTCCTTCTCTGTTACAGATGATTTGACGTACTCGGGATGAAAAAGCAACGTATGATCAACAGACTTTACCGTAGTAACTTTGTTTATCACTGTAAGTATTATTTTTGAACGTATTAAAAGGATTTCATCTATTAATTAAATGAAAAAAAAGATGTGTAATTAATTATTACATATATTCTTCTCCTGATGGAAGAGAATATAAAAAATGTTAGATGTTAATTAATCAAATATAACTTAAGGTGATGCGTGTAGGTAATAAATTAGATTAAAATATTACAGGATTTTAATCATATAGTTGTTTGCAAGGCTTCATGCAGTTAAATAATACAAATGCTGAGACACGTATCTTCTGATCCAGAGCAACGGAAGTGCCTGAATATGGCTAAAATCTAGAGTATAAAAAAGTGTTAAGAATATTTTGAACCTTCATGCAATTCAACATTCATGCAAGAAAGTTTCTACGTTGTTGAAGTGGATATGAATAATTCATAACTTTTTCTATCGTCTCGTGGGAGGTAGACATTCAGGCTGTACATCGAAAGGGATCCTTATAAATAGCGATTATAGCTGGAATATCTATCAAGTTTAGATCAGAAAAAAGAAGGTTCCTGTAACGAAGTGAAATTAGTGAAGTGGAAAATATTTTGAATCAAGAATTTTTTATAAGAAAGGCTGGAAGAACTCAATTGACAAGATACTTTCTATAGATCTTACTGTTTATATTTATAAAAACCTAGACAATAGCTGGAATATCTCAAGTTTAGACCAGTAAAAAGAAGGTTCCTATGACGAAGTGAAATTAGTAAAGTATTTTGAGTCAAGAAAGTCTCTAACAAATTTCATGAATAAAAAGTGTTTCTGACGTAACATTTATTACGGTTACGTATTCATAAATTATTGAAGTGGAAAAATATTTTGAATCAAGAATCATTTATAAGAAATGCCGGAAGCCAAAGAATCATGTTCTATTATCATAAAGTTAATTTATTTGAAGGTAATTAAAAGATACTTATCTGACAGAGTGAAATCCATTCATAGAATTTTGATCCTAATGCCATCTTTTCTGTGAATGCATTTTTTCACTTGAAACTTTTTGCAGGTTCTAGATTAAACGTTATTGCACACGCGTAGTATGAGTTTTAGCGGTTCTTTACGCAATTTCAATAATATAATTTGCGATAAACTTGAATATCCACGCGGAGGTTATAAACTAGCAGAATTAAACCAACAGTAGATTAGTACTTCAGGTTAGAGTTTTAGACAGTTATAGTACGAAAGTTGGTTGGCACCAAGTTATGGGGATATAGAGATCCCTATAACGAAGCTATGAAGTATTAGTCTACTGTCGGTTTCTGCTAGTTTATAACGTTCGCGTGGATCTCCAAGTTTATTATAAACTACATTATTTAAATCGCATTAAAAGCTCCTAAAACTCATACAACGCGTTAGATATTTCTTTTTTGAATAATAATGATCCAAAAATAACTATTTGCTATACAGACGGTGTCGAAAAAGTAATTATTATTGCAATAATACACAAGCATATATGTACATTAATTTTTTAAATTTATAACTTATTTAGTTGATGTTAATGATTATTTGTAATTTAGGTATATATACCATTTAAAAATAGTCAAATATTCTCGCAAAGGTAAAAGGCTAACAAGTATAAGGTCGTCGTTTCTTCCTGTAAGAATTAAAGATTAATTTTATAACTTTTCATAACCTTAATGTCACACAAATTGTAAGGGTTTAACTCTATGTATACGGTTATTTCGTTGTTTTAATCAAAGTTCATTTTCGAACTCTCGATTTTGAACCCTTATATGGTAAAAATTCAATCTATCTGTCTATGAAAATATTAACGCGTAAACATCTTCACGTGGTCAGACTACCATTTCTTTTGTGTTATTCTCCTATACTTTCGATTTTACATAAATGTCAATTTTAATTTTAGCAAAAGAAAGTTATGATGTCAATAAATAAATTGGCAAGTTCTTTTATAAAAAGCAGTCGATTTAAAATAAATGAATAAGTGTTTAAAAGGGGGAAGATTATAAACATATATCTATTTATATAAATACTTGACCAAATTGCAGCGTTGTGAAAAGGTGGATAGCCTGAGAAGATACTTTCGGGTACAATTATGTTATTATTCAAAGTTTCAATTTAACCCTGTGGTACATGTTATTGAATTACATGATGTTCTTACATGACATTATCACATGACAAATGTGCCCATAATATGTGGTAATATCATGTTTGTCTAAAATTATTATGTAATTCAACACGATTGTTTCGCATCATGAAAACTTTTTCTTTTATTTATGGAAGCAACGAGCGGATGTACAATCTATTCTACTTAGTAATTTAGTAAATGTGCTGCTATCCTTTTTTCATTAAAAATCGATGTCTAGGACGATTATATACCATGTGACGAGTATCGTCACGCCGCATGCATATTTTATTGTAATACCTATATTTTATATATATTTGCATGTGAGTTGACTTTTCAGATGTTCCCGCGCACCAGAGCTATACAAGAGTTGATGTATTGCTGAACGCGTCGCCTGGTGAGAGAGCGCGCGTGAGAGAGAAGCTTCTAGCGTAACGTTAGGTTAGACGGGAGATTCGATTCGAGCATCGAGCGCGCGTGTCGTGTATCATGCAGAACGCAATTTTTTTTACGGAAAAACTTGCCGTCCCGTTCTGTCATAAATAATCGATGAACTACTAAATGTCAGTGTAATTAACAATATCATAAAACTTTTAATATAGTTAATTTATCATCCTATTATCCTATAATGGGTACTACTCAAAACATTATATTAAACTAAGAGAACGATGGCCTCAAATAATAATAATTGGAATTCCATTTTTTCATTAATTAAAGATTGGAAACTGAAAGCTGTAAACTACATAAATATTAATTCAAAATTTTAAAGCTTGATTTATTTTCCAACTTGAGTCATAAAAATTTATTTGATAACATTTTTTTATTATGAAATAATAGTTACAATTATTTTTAATCAAAATCCTGTAATCTTCCGCTAATAATAACAGAGTTTTGAAAACATACATATAAATAACCAAAAATCGAGGTTAGAATGATTGCAAGATTAAGTTTGAATTAAATATGTGTGAATATGTGTATAACACAATATTCAAAGACTTTATCCCTCGGTGTTTTTTAATATTTTATAAAAGAGTCTATCGATCTCTCCGAGGCAAGTGTTGGGAAAAAGGTAAAAATTAATTTATACCATTTTCCCTTTTGTTTCAACGTTTCGGTGAACACTTTCACCCTCTTCAGGAAACTGTCAATTTTTATTTCAATAAATAAATGAGCACAATACAATTATAATATGTGACAAATTATGACTTACATATAGAGGAGCACAACAGCCTATAGATCGAATGTGTTTCTTCCCCGGCCAATCTCAGGCGGGGGAAGGAGAAGCAAGAAGCAAGGAGATGGACTATTATTGTTCCGGCTTCCTCGACTACTGTTTTAATAATAAGGAAACAATAGGTGTAGCCAACGCTTTTATATCAGCGAGGAGTCTCGCTAATTTTCGAGCGGTCTGTTTACAAGTGACGTCAATGCTCGCCGCTCTCATGCATGTTTTCAAATTTTTAAAGTCGTCTATAATTCGTTTTGTTTTTCAGTCGGTGTAATAAGTGTGTGTACACGTTATTGAGTTTCTGTGTATCTTCCATTTTATTGATACCATTATCCTGCATTTTTATGTGTAACATTTCTGAAACAAGTCTTTTATTTAAATTACTTTCTTTATCCTTAATATTTATTTTTTCAAAATTGAAACTATGATTGAATTTACTATTGTGTTCATGTTTGACGTTGTTTTTAGATTTTTTATGTTCCTCAATACGTGTACACACACTTTTCTTGGTTTGGTCCACATATTTCACAAAAAAACTAGACACAAAACCATAGAAGAAAAAACTTTGAACACAAATTAACAGAGACTAATGATTTCATTAAGAGTCACAAAGATATTATGTTTACTTTTGCGGACAAGGGTAACATGACGGTTGCAATGTACAAGAACGATTACATCGAAAAAATGGAGACGCTTCTAGCAGATAGGGTGGTTAAAAACGTTAAGGTGCGTTAAAAACCCCTAAAACTCATTCTACGCGTGTTCAATAACGTTTAATCTAAAACCTGCAAAAAGTTTCAAGTGAAAAAATTCATTTACAGAAAAGATGGCATTATGATCAAAATACTATCAATGGATTTCACTCTGTCCGATAAGTATATTTTAATTATCTTCGAATCAATTAACTTCATGATAATAGAATATGATTCTTTGTTTTAAAATAAATTATTCTTTCTCTGTTACTGGTGATCCGACGAACTTGTCGTAAAAAAAAATTTTAAAATAGCAGACTTTACTGAATCAGCCTTATTTATCACTGTAAGTAGTATATATAAAAATCTGAAAAAAAGATAACATTTAATCACAAAATAAATTTTATTGTAAATTTAGTGTACGTATTCATTGGACGACTTTTTAAATAATCAAAGATTAAAGCTTTCAACATTTCAAAACTCAAAGCTCGTCCAATGGATAAACCTGGAAGTTGTCATGGAATCTCTGTGACTAATTTATTTACTGAAAATTTAGTTCTTTTCAATTTCTAGAGAGCAGAAAGGACAACCAGCTTTCCGAATGTGGATCAACGTGACTTTCTTTCAAGCGAAGTATACCTTGTGCTATTTAAAAGGAAAAAGAACATATAACTTGTTAAGCCCATCACTGAAAAAGATAGTATGAACAATTTTAAGTTGACACCATTGACTAGTTTTGAATATTATAATTTTGAAACTCTTAAATGTTGATATTTTAAAACTGGTCAATGATATCAATTTAATATTTATCATAGTATTCTTTGGACTGATGGGCTTCACAACTCAATAGCTATTTTTATCTTCTAGATAGAAAAACGTATACTTCCCTTAAAAGAAGGCACACGGATCCATGATCTGGAAGCTGGTTCTACTTCTTTCTCTCTGGTAATTGAATAGAACTAATTTTTCATTTAGTAAATTAATCACAGGGATTCCTGTTGAGGTGTTCCTTGTTCGCGGAATGGAAATAAATAGACAAGCTCTTTGTCTTAGTAATTCTCTAATCAAACTATGCTTATCCCTGCTGAAAGTATCAAGGTCGAAGTCAACCTTGATCGGTACCTTGATTCGAGTTTGATGATACCTTGATTCAACCTTGATTTCAACCTTGATTTTATTACATGTAAAGTACAAGGTACAAGGCTTTGCACACTGATTTTGCCTGTATATAGTGGATTAGTATTAAGTTGGTTATCAATATTGAGACAAAAATGAAAAAAAAGAATTTTTCATATTTAAAAAATATTTAATACATAGCGGTCACTCATCCGAATACTTTTTTAAAACTATTAGCACTAGTTATTTATTTTTAATAAGTTATAGTTTTACTTTAACACTTTTAAATTGATTACCAGTCTATTAATATATTTTATTTTTAGTTCGATAACGCTATTAATATTAAAAAACTACTAGCATTAATCTAAAGAAAACTATGATAATAGCTAAAACTGCTAGCATTCATTATTTATTTTTCATAAATTATAGTTTTACTTTAATACTTTGTAATGTGGAATTTACTCGCCCGCACGAGAATTCCCGCTAGTGTACAAAATATTTCTTTTGCGCGGCTTACCTCTTCTACTCCGGCTCGTGATGTTGAAAAGCGGGATAGTGGTGGCAATTAGGGTTGAACAAATTAAAATGCCAATAATTAAGATTAATAAAACACAGATATATTATCGTATTATATGCACGATCAGTTGTTCAACAACAGAGTGAATTTATGTAAAGGCAAGGGCACACGGCCATATAACTAACTCCAGGATTGACGGTTGATAGCTAGAGAAAGGGTCGGCTCTACTTTAAATTGAACAAAAACGGGAAAACTCTAATCCGCTGTGAATCGCGAAAGTTTCCTCTATGTTCGGAATAACCAAAACCGCCACCTAACTTCTCTGCATCTCCACCATAAAAGTAATAATCATCAAATATATTTAGAACAAAATGTTACCAAAATTTCTCTATAAACAGTAGACTCGATTCCTCCATATCCCTTTTCCACCAAAATGTAAACTCCACCAAGAGAAATAATCAGAGAGACGATCTAGCACTTCCCAAGCTTCTCCAAGGATTTCGACCTAGTGACCAAAATGGCATCACAAAATGAGTTAGACAATTATCTGCTGAAATCGACTACTTGTGTTGAGCACCGGTGACGGAATGGCCGAGGCCGACGCTCCGCTTGAGGAAGGATGCCGCGTTTTCCCACACGGCCTCCTTCTTCACGGAAACGCGGTCTCGGCCTCCAAAATAGCACAATTGGTCCTTCTTCCTAGAAGAATCCCCTATTGGTTTATCGAAAACTACCACCAATCTATTTCTTTATCTATGAGTTTCCCCAGCGCCCTCTTTTCCAAATACTAATTTAGTCATTGGCTTAGAACTCAATTATCATCCTCTATGTATTTTCTCAATATGCAAATTCGCGCCCCCTCTATTGATATCGATCAATCAATCAATCATGTCGATATCCATCCGGTGGCTCCACATATAGATAAACTGTAGGGCGCGCACTATTCAAAAATCCTCTATCATCAACAATATAATCATACGACAACATCTATCGAATCACCAACGTTCCCTAGCCCATATATTCCCCTATATGTCTCTATGACGTCCGCGAGTCAACATAAAGTCAACTATGCCGCGACACGCAATAATTATTGCTACGTCGCAACTTTTAAACTTATTACCTGTCCGTTAATATATTTTATTTGTAATTCAATAATGCTATTAATATTAAAAAATTAAAAAAAATTCCCTTGCCTTGAATAGGCTCAAAAAAATTAATTTCTTCGTCAAATATTTTATGAAACTAATTTTAAAATATTTAACATGAACAATACGCAAAAATACTTGATTCAGCAAAATGCGAAGCTCTGAGACATTAACATTTGAGTTTCCTAATAGTGTGATGTGTTCTGGCCAAACACATAGCACCGTGGACTTTCTATCATGAAAGTTAAGCAACATTAGGCAAGGTTCCAACTCGGATGGGTGACTGCTATGAAGTAAATATTTTTTAAATTTACAAATTTTCTTTTCATTTTTGTCTTAATATTGATAATCAACTTAATACTAACCCACTGTCCAATGAATTTTCCACAATGTTTTCCGCGATTTTCATTGCAGTGGTTCAACTGAAAATAGTATGCACAATTTTACGTACACTATTGTGCATAGATTTATGCACGTTTCTATACAGGCTAAATCTGTGTGCAAAAACATGTATAAATTTGTGCACATATCTGTGTACAAAAATATGCATAAATGTATGAAAAAATATATATTTTTTATATACTGTAGTATTTTAAAAATTTGTATATGTTTCTGTACAGATCTTCGTATTAACCTATGTACGTTTCTATGCAGGTATTTAAGTACGTTTACCTGCAGAAAATTATGTACAGTATCTTATATGTTTCAATACAGGTATAGAAATTTACACACAGATCTTTATACGGAATCTTTAAGAATATGTGTAGGAGCCATATGTTGAATCCATCATGAAATTATTTACGTTTCTGTATATGTATTTATGTAGGCTTATCTACACATATGTTTATACAGTTTCTTACATAATTCCCTACAAAATACAACAGAAATGCAAATTCACTATAACAAATTTGTGCCTACGCTTCTGTACATCTTTGCTTTTTCTACAGTGTAAATAAATATTACTTTACTCAGTTATCTGTACAGCATTGGTAAAAAATGTATGTACGGCATTATGTACGTAAGTACGTAATTTTCTGCATATTTTGGTACATAGCGGAAGTTTTCCGAGAATGAAGAGTACTTTTATATTTTAGACAGAAACCTACATATAACATAAGCTAGAATTTATGCATGTTATTCTACATAAATCATATTTCATTATTTATTTACTTATTTTTACATATTTTCCTGTACAAATATTTATCCAAGTTCGTGCAAAAATATTTTTATATGTTGTCATATCGTGTCCGAAAACTCTGCATAAATGTTTAATAATATTAATATTTCTACACGAAAGCCTACATAGTACCCGCCATGTTCCCATGCACAGAAACCTACAGGTTTTCCTGCACATTATTTTCATAAGGGTAGTATGTACTTAACTACATATCTTACATTTTTATAGTTTATAAAAACTTACCTGAAGTGAGGCATTTAACAAAAGAAGAAAAAGGAGAAGTCGTATTCCTACGTAGTTTAAAGTGTGAAATATCTTTACTACATCAGCATATCATGAACAAAACTCAGAAGCAAGTTATGTCATATGATTTGTATAACATTTTGAACGAGAATAAAAATAAAGATGGAAATGATATCGAAGTTGCTGCAAACCTAATAAAATGTACATATGGTGAGTTCAACTTTATAAAGAGCCTTTACCTCAAAATACAATCTTTAACGTGTCGACCCTATGTTAAATCTTTAAAAAATATATTAACTTTTAATATATTAAAAAAAAATTTGTTTTTTGAGGTACCAAAAAAACTTTACGTGGGATCTGTTTTCAAGTTTTCCGCACATTTTGAAGAGAACTTGACTATCTTGATCGATTTTCTTTGTATTTTAACTCGGACTTGACTCATTCACAAACATTAAACATATTTAACATATTAAACATTTTAATTTTTGTAGAAGCAAATATTGAAATTTTAGAAGAAAACTCAGAATTTCAGGGAATGTATTTTTCAACTCCAGAAATGAGAGAAAACATGCGAAAGTATCCTGAAATTGTATGTGTTGATGCAACATATAAAGTATTCAATTTAAGATTTTCTCTCATGCTCTCTGTTATTGAAGATAGTGAAGGATGCAGTCATATTGTAGGAGTAGGTATTTTAGTTTCTGAATCTCGACCAATAGTAGCGTGGTTAATGGAATGCTTTAAACAAGATAATTTAGAAGCTAGTTTAAAAATTCGCGGTTTTATTACGGATAAAGATTTAGTAGAAAGATTTTTTATCCAAGAAGTTTTTCATTGGACTGTTTATCTGTCAATTCCATGCTTTGAGAATTTTTGGGAGAGAGATATGCCCAACCAAAATGAAAATTACAAAAGAACAGAAGGAGAATGCTCTTCGCTGCTTAGATATAATGGTAAAAAGTTCATGTCAACAAACTTACGATAATGCTTATTCTAAATTTAAGTCCACTGCTCCAGACATTATAAAAACATATTTTATCAAGAATTGGCAAGGTATTACTGATGAATGGGTCAAATTTAAGATTTTTAACTTGAATTTAAAAAACTTTACCAATAATAGAATAGAATCTCTTAATGAAAAATTAAAGAATGAAATTGGCACATATAATTCTTTGATTGGTTTTATTAAACAATTTTTTCGGTGGATCAGTTACAGAGTAAAATATATTAAATTGCAAGATATTCAAAGAACAATGAAAATTAGTCCCAATGACTGTCTGACTACAGACTTTGAAAAATCTAAGGCATTATAACACATTTTACATACAACATAGTGTTAGAGCAATTTAAATATTTTGAGTATATGACACTCCTCAGCTTTGATCCTGTTTCTCAAACCTGTACTACTGTATGTCGCAAACAAGCAATTTATATTACTCCAGACAAATGCACCTGTTTCGAAATGACTGGTATGGGGTCCTGTCGCCATATTTTTGCTATTCGTTTAACCTTAAAAATGAATCTGTTTTGTAAAGATATTTGTTTAGGAAGGTGGTTGAGAGATGATTCAGGATCTGAATTTGGTAATGAAACATTTGATAGCACTAATTCATCACCTCAAACGAAGTCTTCCAGACAGTTACTAGAGTTGAGTGCATATGCAAGACAAGCAAAAAGCATATCTATTCAACAGTCATCAGGGTCAAGTACGTCTTTAAAAAAGCGTCAAAACATGTCTTCAAAACAGCCTCATACTTCACCTCTTCCACCTCAGTCACTAGATAGGATTAAGTTCATCTTCCAAAAAATCTCAAACCACACTTCCATTGCAGTCACCATAAGGATCAAGTATACGTTCAAAAAAACCTTAAGCTATACATAAAAGAAATGAAGATAAGAACTCAGATCAGAATGATATAACAACAAATTCTACTAAATCTGTTATTAAAAAAGTTGGCACTCCAAGTCGCTTAACCATTGGAGAAAAAAGACGCAGGATAAAAGTTACAATTGATGAATTGGGGTTATGACAGGCTTAAAATTTACAAAAAATCGATTTTTTTTATTTGCGTTTTCTGTAGGAAATTTACCATAGAATAAGCTACCGAATATATCATTTTTTTTCAATATAACATTTTTTTAAAAAGTTATAAACAAAATACTAAAAAAAACATGATTTTCAAAAATCGTATATTTTATTCTGAAATTACGATTTCATGTTTTATAAAAGCTTTTCTGGTCAGACAAGAGAGCAATGGAATCAACACTAGAAGCCCGAAAAGCTAAGAGGAATAGGAATAATCCAGATGATGATTCCTACTCAGCTAGGGCATACTAATTTCCCAAACACACACACAAATAAACAATCACCGACTCCTAACCAAAAACTGAAACGATCACTCACTACAAGTTTAACATCACTTTTTATCAACACAGACACATCACAAAATCCAATGAAAATTTGGTCTGGGCAGAACTGACAGTTTTTCAGTTTTATTTTTTGTACATAACCATGCACATGAGGAGCATCTCTTCTCATCTCTGGTTATAGTTTAGTCTGCTGCTAGTCCAACAGCTGATCAGCTGTTCTCTGACCTACTTTTCATTCATCACATCTGGACAAAACCTTCTAGCTTCTAGTGTTTATTTCTGCTCTTTGACAACATGGATGAGGTGCAACATTTGTAAGTTTATTTTTAACTATTTAGATTTTTTTAAGATCATTATTAAAAATACATTAACTGAAAGTATATTACATCATTTTCCATAAAAATTTTCCATACTTTAAGTTTCAATTATAAAAATTTTTCAAAAGTTGTAAATTTAATTTTTTTCTTTTACTTATTTTCACTTAATGCATTTTTTTTTGTTTCAGCAGACATAAGCTTTCATATTGAAGCTTTTTTGGAAAAATAACTCTCCAGATGTCATCCTCAGAGAGCTACCTTTGGATTATATTTGGGTTAGACGCTGAAAATTATTGGTAAGTACACTTTATATTATGAAATATTAAGTAAAACTTTAAATGCATTTTACTCGGATTTAGTTTTTTCATGATTTTTTTTACGTGCCACAGGTTTTCAGAGCAATGGGTGGACCAAATGGGTTCAAATTTTGGAGAAACCTTTGGAATAGGTTTCCTCACAAACTAAGCGGAGCAGAATTGGAAAAAGATAAGTTCAAAGTGAATGTTACGTATGTTTACATATGTAACATTCACTATAATTACTAATATTGTCAATAATGTGTGATTAATTGTATTAATTTTGTGTTTTTCAGGAATCTGCTCCGCTTAGTCTGAGACCAGACTTATGGGGAAGATAAACCACTTGGATTCATGAAGATTGATGGTACGGATCCTGAAAATTCTTGCGGCAAGTAAATAAAAATGATGAAAATCATGATTTTTGCTAAGTAAATACCTTTAATTGTTTTTAAATATTACACTCACTTAATGCATATTTTTATGCATAAAAGTGATGTGTAATACTTATATTTCAATGGAAAAATATAATTTTTAATGTACCTATATATGTTAATTTTTTACAGCACTAATGATTTTTCTTTTTTTTCAGGTTTGAACCCTGTCATAACCCCTTAATAGAACTTATAACTCAAACATCAGATGTTGTCTTTTATTCAAGGTTTAGGGTTCTAAAAAATCTTGTCGAAGCATGGAAAATCAATGAAAATGTCCATAACGTAGACTGTGATTTAGAAGAATTGTTTAAAAATATATCTATCGAAGAGTCAGATTTAACAGTTGATCAAATTAAAATGCTAACACCGATGAACAAAAGTGGTAAATTGCAAGGAATGAACACGTGTACTGTAGAAGGGAAAAAGCTAAATACAATAACTTCTTAAAATTGTTTATTTGACTGGATGCATACCAATCATTTATTTCATTATTGTAATTTAATTTCGTTTAATTTATAGTATATTATGCAATTATAGTATCTTATTTAAAACACTTTTATTTTTAATGATTTTTTAAATATACCACCTTTCAAGCGAGCTCGGTATCACTTCTTTACATCATTATCTGATTGGTTAAAAAATACGTAAGTTAGGTTAGAAAAAAGTTTAAGAAACAAAGGAAAGCTCATGCAGCGACAAAGCAGAAGTTGCTTGTGTCGAGACCAGTCGCTACGTTGCAAGCATCCTGAAATCTTGAAGTTACAGTTATTAAACTTGGTGCTATTATCCAAAAATTAATACCACACCATTTTACGAGGGGCAAACGTTTCCACGTATTAATACCTTTAACGAGTATTTTAATATCAAGCAGGGACACAAGAGAAAACAAAGATGGCAAGAAACAAGAATTGTCGAAATTTCCGATAAAACATGTGACTGCAGTATGTTCAAAAGCAGGTAAATTCATATCGAAGGGGACAGGAAAACGAAATGTCAAGTATGTTCATGATATTAAATAATTACATATATACATATATATATATGTGTTTATATTATTATTTATGAATATTTTCTACAAGGAGTGGGAAGACCAACTGCTAATTCAAGTTTCGTTTACTGAAACCCAAGAAAAAGGACTATTACATCATAAAAAAGGTGGATTGTATGCACAACTATTCTTCGATATTAGAGGTAAGTTTTTCGTTTCTTCATCTTTCTACATTTTTTATAATTAAGGTAGAGTTTTACCTATTTTTCTACTTTTTTAATCATAAATATTTTTAATTGCAGTTGGGTGATGATTTTTCTGAACAATTTCAGTCTTTTTATAATGAGATTATGATAAAATACGAACAAAAAGATGTAACGGACATTGATGCTGTAGTCGAGCAAATTCTTGGACCTGATAATGTTCTAGAAAATCTACTGACAGAAAATGCACTGTCCATCTAATTCAAAAAATTCAACTGAAGAATGTATGAAGTTATTGGAAAAAACGTTTTGAAAAACAGTTATGCTTCGAAGAAAACTGTTCTAAATTCCCTGACTCTAAAAATAAAGATAGTTTTGATGAAGGAAAAAATGTACGCGAGGAAATTCCAAAGATAATGCCTTCTTCATGTTCATCCGAATCGAATGTGTCTAAAGTTCCTTTGGGCCCACAAAATAAGGAGAGGCTAAGCGGATTATTGTCTCAAGTAAGAAAATAATTTTGTCTTTTTGGTAATGGAGATAATGAATTTGGTATGATTGATAAATTTTAAATTTCAGACAGTGCAGAAAACTAAAGAGGCAAAGCAGAATAGTGACAATAGTATTGCTAATAATGAGGATGACATACTTTCAAAATTAAAAAACCAGATAAAATAATTACAGCAAAACAAAAAATCTGAATCTGAACAAAAGTCTGGCGAAGATGCGAAACTCTTGCTAGTAACAAGCTACGAGAATAATTCAAAAGACAAGGAAAGAATACAGATCGAACAAGAACCTGCAATAGAAATAGGTGGAGCAACGAAAAAAATAATAGTTAGAAAAAAGGTGGAAGCAAGAGCAGACCAAACAGGAAAGCTTCGCGAAGAAGATCAAGTCAAAAGAATTTGGATTTTTATAGGATTTGAGTTTAAATTTATAATAAGAATTATTGATGATAATCAATAAGAACAATTACGCATCTCTTCGAGCCACTGTATTTATTAAAAAAATTCCATTCCAAGTGCTTTATTATTTACGGTCATTATTGATTCTATAAATTAAAGTCAAACTTTCAATGAGAACGTAGACAATTTTCTAGCGAGTATATTGTGTACGTTTATTAATTTTCTATTTACTAAAGCTCGATTAGAAATTTGGTTAGAATAAATTAATTTAATCATCTCTTCGGGCCACTCGGTTTATTACATCTTACACTAATTATCACATCGAGCGATAGAGGCAATAGAACAATCAAAAGTGTTTATAATGCAATGATTAAAAAGGTATTTATAAGCAGTACAACAAATAATTATGTCAGGATGTTTGTCTTCTTTTACCTCGTAAATGAGTGAATTACAATCACCGAAAGAACACGATGCTTATGCATGAAGCTGCATAATCCGAAACGTTCATTTATCTATGAAAATATGAACGCATAAACATTTTTACGTTAAGGGTATGTTGGACAGTCTACCATTTCTTTAGTGTTACTTCATCTATACCTTCAATTTTACATAAATTTCAATTTTAATTTTAACAAAAGAAAGTTATGATATCAATAAATAAACTGGTAAGTTCTTTTATAAAAAGGAATCGATTTGAAATAAATAAATAAGCGTTTAAAAGGGGGGAAGGATTATAAATATATATGTATTTAATAAATACTCGACTAAATTGCAGCATGTGAAAAGGTGGATAGCCTGTGAAAATGTACAGTCGGGTACAATTAAAACTTTGAGTAATTGCGCGACTGCTGCCACGTTCTGCGCATTCTAGCTGATGTTTGGTGGTACTTCGGTTAAATTAAGCGTTGCGTGACCGGTCACAAACATGCGCAGAACATAGCGCCAATATGGTATTATTCATAGTTTCGATTGCACCCAACTCTACATGTAATAGAATCGCATGATGTTCTTACATGACATTATCACATGAAAAATGTGTCCATAATATGTGGGAATATCATGTTTGTCTAAAATTATTATGTAATTTAACAACATTGTTTTGCATCATGAAAACTTTTGCTTTTATTTATGGAAGCAACGAGCGGATGTACAATCTACTCTACTTAGGAATTCAGTAAATGTTTTGCTATCCTTATTTCATTAAAAATCTATGTTCAGGACAAAAATCTATGTTCAGATTTAATTTCTGTTGATACAACAAATCGATCCTACATTAAAAAAAAAAAACAGGAACAAATTCTATTATGTAGAAAGCAATTTTTTTTATGGAAAAACTTGCCGTCCCGTTCTATCATAGATAACGATGGATACCATCTTCAAATTATACAAGGTTAACCAAAGTAACTTGTTAATAAAACACCGTTAGAAAATCTCTGAATCGATTTTTCATTCGATATGTATTGATTACTGTCCTTAACCAATTTTTGAAGAATTCCAAATTAATCTTGCAATCATTCTAAGTTAAGTTTTTGGTTATTTGTGTGTATGTTTTACAAAACTCTGTTATTATTATCGTAAGATTACAGGAAGTAGATTAAAAATAATTGTAAATATTATTATGCATTAAAAAATGTTATAAAATAAATTTCTTTGACTCAAGTTCGAAAATAACTCAAGCTTAAAATTGTAAATTAATATTCACGTAGTTACAGCTTTTAGTTTTAAATCTTTACTTAGTTAAAAAATGGAATTCCAATTATTATTATTTGAGGCTGTTCGTGCATATTTGTACTTTATATAGCGACTAGCACGATTTAAATTTCGCGCCGCTGCGGTCGGCGATTATTCATGGTGTTTAGGAGCGCACTGCGCATGAGTAGGCCTCTTGACGGCTAGCGCGTAAGATCGGCGCGCGTGACGCGAGCAGATTGATTTCGGCATCGATCGAGAGCACTGGTTTGTCGCGCAGCCTCGATACGCTCCGAGCTATTCTTTGTACGCGTTTTATTTGTGGCAATTTCGTGTATCCGGCGCGTTACCTATAGCGGTATAGTTAGTATTACGGAAATTAGTGACGTGCTAAATTGTGGTATTTCGCGTGGGCAAGCCCAACTTGCGGCCTTGTATCGTGAATCTTCACGATAGGGTTGCCAGTCGCGGCACTCGACGAGTGTGCAACGGCGCGTTGGAGTGAGGGCTGATCCCGTACCTGCGACGGCAGGGCTCTAAGGCGTGCGAGGCCTTTGGCCAACTGGACATCCTCCACCGTATTCCGACCTACTCTTTAAGGACGAAGTTCAAGCCGACAGCGCTTGAACACAATAATATTAGTGCATAGGTGGGCTGTTCCAAATCATTAGGATAAGAGAGCTCTCTAGGTTAAGTTCATTTATATATTAAGTATATTTATAGCTTAGAATTACGTTGGCTTTGAATTCGTATTCTTTAATTTTAATCTGTTCTATTGTGCTCTTAATTTGTTTTAAATAAAGTTAAAACCCCTCATCACCTTTCTCAGGCTTTTCCCTCAGCTTCGTGAGGGTTTTTACGCCTGAGCAAGGTATTGTATTGTTACGTCACGCGAAATTATTGCATTCTCATTCAGCAAACCCAATCACTCTTCCCTATCCCTTACTCTGCTAAAATTAGCAACTTCAAATAATTCAGAGGCCATCGTTCTCATAGTTTAATATATTGTTTTCAGTAGTACTCATTATAGGACAATAGGACGATAGATTAACTATATTAAAAATTTTATGCTATTGTTAATTTCACACTGACATTTAGTAGTTCATCGATTATCTATGATAGGACGGGACGGCAAGTTTTTCCATAAAAAAAATTGCTTTCTACATAATAGAATTTGTTCCTGTTTTTTTTTAATGTAGGATCGATTTGTTGTATCAACAGAAATTAAATCTGAACATAGATTTTTGTCCTGAACATAGATTTTTAATGAAATAAGGATAGCGAAACATTTACTGAATTACTAAGTAGAGTAGAATGTACATCCGCTCGTTGCTTCCATAAATAAAAGCAAAGTTTTCATGATGCGAAACAATGTTGTTAAATTACATAATAATAATTTTAGACAAACATGATATTACCACATATTATGGACACATTTGTCATGTGATAATGTCATGTAAGAACATCATGCGATTCTATTACATGTAGATTTGGGTGCAATTGAAACTATGAATAATACCATATTGGCGCTATGTTCTGCGCATGTTTGTGACCGGTCACGCAACGCTCAATTTAACCGAAGTACCACCAAACTTCAGCTAGAATGCGCAGAACGTGGCAGCAGTCGCGCAATTACTCAAAGTTTTAATTGTACCCGACTGTACATTTTCACAGGCTATCCACCTTTTCACATGCTGCAATTTAGTCGAGTATTTATTAAATACATATATATTTATAATCCTTCCCCCCTTTTAAACGCTTATTTATTTATTTCAAATCGATTCCTTTTTATAAAAGAACTTACCAGTTTATTTATTGATATCATAACTTTCTTTTGTTAAAATTAAAATTGAAATTTATGTAAAATTGAAGGTATAGAAGAAGTAACACTAAAGAAATGGTAGACTGTCCAACATACCCTTAACGTAAAAATGTTTATGCGTTCATATTTTCATAGATAAATGAACGTTTCGGATTATGCAGCTTCATGCATAAGCATCGTGTTCTTTCGGTGATTGTAATTCACTCATTTACGAGGTAAAAGAAGACAAACATCCTGACATAATTATTTGTTGTACTGCTTATAAATACCTTTTTAATCATTGCATTATAAACACTTTTGATTGTTCTATTGCCTCTATCGCTCGATGTGATAATTAGTGTAAGATGTAATAAACCGAGTGGCCCGAAGAGATGATTAAATTAATTTATTCTAACCAAATTTCTAATCGAGCTTTAGTAAATAGAAAATTAATAAACGTACACAATATACTCGCTAGAAAATTGTCTGCGTTCTCATTGAAAGTTTGACTTTAATTTATAGAATCAATAATGACCGTAAATAATAAAGCAGTGGAATTTTAGTTACATAAATGTTATACACAGTTTGAAAATGAATCTTTAATTTACATAATGAAATAGACTTATAGAATAAAGCACTTAGAATTTTCACCATATAAGAATAATCGAGAGTTCGAAAATTAATTTTGATTAAAACAATGAAATAACCGTATAGATAGAAACTCTTAGAATTATTGTTGCATTAAGGTTATCAAAAGTTATAAAAGCAATCTTTAATTCTTACAGGAAAAAACGACCTTATACTTGCCAGCCTTTTACCTTTAAAAGATTTATTTGGAGGGGGCGAGGGGCGGGAAGATTTCACTACTTTTAAATGGTATATAATACCTAAATTATAATGAATGATTAACATCAACTAAAGAAGTATAAATTTAAAAAATTAATGTTCATATGCTTATGTATTATTGCGATAATAATTATTTTTCCGACACCATCTGTACAGAAAATAGTTATTTTTGGATCATTATTATTCAAAAAAGAAATATCTATCTTTTCCACACCACCCTCGAGGTAAATAGAATGGCGCGTTTTTTTTCCTTTATTAGCACTATTTTGTGTTTGTGTAATTTTGTGTTAAGTTCCATAATTATTTGTCTCGCAAATATACATCAAAAGAAGTCTGTACGTATTAAATTATTGTTCATAAATTAATTGATAATTGCTTTGTTGAAAGTATTTACTTTCAACAAAGCAAATACTAGTAGGATTTTAATATTTATACAAGTTTACATCATATCCTTCACAATTTAATCTATATACAATATTATAGTACTTACAGTGATAAAGAAGGCTGATTCATTAAGGTCTGATGCCATTTATCCATCGTTTCTTAATGTCAATATCATTGGATCACCTGTAATAGAAAGAATAATGTAATTTTAAAATAAAGAATCAAGTTCTATTATCGTAAAATTAATTTAATGAAAGATAATTGAAATATACTTATCTGACAGAGTGAGATCCATTGATAGTATTTTGATCATAATGTAATCTTTTTATAAGTGCATTTTTCACTTGAAACTTTTTGCAGGTTCTCGATTAAACGTTATTGCACACGTGTAGTATGAGTTTTAGGAATTTTTAACGCGATTTAAATAATGTAATTTATTATAAACACTTGGAGATCCACGCGAAGGTTATAAACTAGCAGAAACCAACCATAGACTAATACTTCATGGAGTTAACACAAATTAATACACATTGGAGTTACTGTTCTGTGCATCATAGCAGAGATGAGTGGGGAGATGCGCAACGCTGTAGTCGTCGGCGCCACGATTTTGAAGGCTGCCGAGCTAGCTGTCGAGTTGTGACGTACCATATGGTGCGAACCAAAATTCACAGCAATGTGAGAATCCTTTACTAAAAAAAAAGGTGAAAACTCCTCGAAAAGCAGATATAGCAAACTGTATGTGTACTCCGAGTCTACAGCAGCTACAGTATCTTCTTTCCGCACTGCTCCGAGAGACTGTTTCGAGATTTTCGTTCACTCGGCCCTCGGACAGCTACCTGAAACTCCTTCGAGCTAATCCGTTTTATTGCGGTCTTATTGTTGTCATCTTTCAAAAATAAAATTTTTAAATAAACAATTTTAATATATTTAATAACTGTATAATAAAACGGCATTTTTTTTAATAACAAGGAATTTTGAATGCAAAAAATCGGTTAATTTTGACCAACTTTATTAAAAAGTATTCTAGATTTTCCGAGAGATTTTCTTACGCGTTAGTATTTATATAATAACATAACATTAAATTAAATAACATTATATTATATAAAATACGTGATTTTTTCAACGTTTCTTTTTTTGTTAGAAATAATAAGTATTTAATTATAAGTAAACATAAATATAAAACCGCTAAAATGTAAAAATAATTATATTACTTGTACATAGCTAGCTATTATTAGTTATCTCTAATTGAAAAATTTGTAAATAAGATTAATTAGTAAAAAAGTGTTGCGGTCCTATGAGAGTGAAAGTTTTAGTAAATATGCCTATCTTTCGCCAGGAGAGTCCCACGCACGGGGAATTTCGCACAATTCCTGTCAAGGTGCATTAAGCATTTCTTTCACTCTTTGGATAAACAAATAAACAAAAAAAACATTGAAAAAATCACGTATTCTATAATATGTATAACATTATTTAATTTAACGTTATATAATTATGTTAATAATAGCAATAGAAATAGTAAGAATATCTAAAATATTTTTTTAATAATGTTAGTTAATATTAACCAATTTTTGTCGTTCAAAATTCGTTGTTATTGAAAAAAATGCCGTTTTATTATACTATTATTAAATATATTAAAATTGTTTATTTAAAAACGCATTAGCTCGAAGGAGTTTCAGGTAGCTGACCGAGGGCCGAGTGCACGAAAATCTCGGAACCGTCTCGGAGCAGCGCGGAAAGAAGATACTCGCTGCTGTCCTTTCTACCCCCTCTTTCTACCTGCTTTCCGAGGAGTTTTCACCTTTTTTTTAGTAAAGGATTTTCACATTGCTTTGAATTTTGTTTCGCACCATATGGTACGTCACAACTCGAGAGCAGGCTCAACTGCCTTCAAAATCGCCGCGCCGACGACTACAGCGTTGCGCATCTCCCCACTCATCTCTGATCATAGCTTCGTTAGAGGGATCTCTATATCCCCATAACTTACTGCCAACCCTCTTTGGTACTATAATTATGTCTAACCTGAAGTACTAATCTACTGTTGCTTTCTGCTAGTTTATAACCTCCGCGTGGATCTCTGAGTTTATCACAAATTATATTATGTAAATCGAGTTACAAACCTATAAAACTCATATTACGCGTGTGCAATAATATTTAATCTAAAACCTACAATAAGTTTCAAGTGAAAAAATGCATTTACAGAAAAGATGGTATTAGGATCAAAATACTATCAATGGATTTCACTCTGTCAGATAAGTATCTTTTAATTACCTTCAAATAAATTAACTTTATGATAATAGAACATGATTCTTTGTTTTAAAATAAATTATTCTTTCTCTGTTACAGGTGATCCGATAAACTTGTAAATAAAAAATTTATGAACAGCAGACGTAACTGATGAATCAGCCTTATTTATCACTGTAAGTAATAAAAAAAAATTAAAATTAAAAGATTGTATTTTATTTATGTACGGAGTCAATGAGAACCATCCACAGCCTCAACAAAATCAACGAGGTGGTCTAATGGCTGTCCGAGGTAAATTAAAAATTAAATGATTCATTCTTTTATATGAATATTGAATTAAAAATTAACATTTTAGGCAGACGAGGTGTTCGAGCCGGAAGAAATTTGAGAAGACCATACTACATGAGAGCTCTGAATCCGTACCAAAGAAATCTGCAAAATCTTGCAGATTTTCTCAACCGGATGGCCATGTCCAATGTAGAGATAACCCGTAGGGCTCAATTCATGAGAAGGGCAACACCAGCAAATGAAGAAGATGCTGAGAAAGAGATAGTACAGGATAATCAAATCAACAATCCTGTACGAAAATCTGAAAAAATTAAAGAACATTTAAACACAAAATGAAATTGTGTGTATTCATTGGACGACTTTTGTCTCTGTGATCTTTGTGACTAATTAACTTATTAAAAATTTTGTTCTTTTCAATTTCCAGAGAGTACGAAGGACAACCAGCTTCCAGAATGTGGAACAGCGTGACTTTTTTCAAGAGAAGTATACCTTTTGCTATTTAAAAGGGAAAATAACATATAAGTTGTTAAGCTCATCACTCAAAAGGATACTATGAAAAATTTTATGTTGAAACCATTGACCAGTTTTGAATATTCTAATTTTGAAACTTTTAAATGCTGATATTTTAAAACTGGCCAATGGAATCAATTTAATATTTATCATGGTATCCCTTCGACTGATAGGCTTGATAACTCATGTGCTTTTTTTACTTCTGGATAGCAAAAGGTATACTTCCTTTGAAAACAAGGCATACGGATCCATATTCTGGATGCTCGTTGTACATCTTACTCTCTAGCAATTCAAAACAACTAATGTTTCATTTAGTAAATTAGTTACAGGTATTCCATAACAACATTCATGTTTATTGGTTGGACCAACATTGATTTTTAAATTATGAAAACTTTAATCTTTGATTATTTTAAGCACATAAACTTAATAATTTTGTAGTTCTTAAATATAAAATTTGATTACACGGATAAAAATTGTTACAGTTCATATATCTAGTGATCCATTATGAAATGGATACATATATTATTTTTGCCATTTGAATTCTTTTGGCATTTCTTATAAATTATTTATTAATCAAAGTCTATTCAAGCTTTCTTGAATCAAGTTTGATAATACGTTACCATTAATAATAAGCAATGCATTGTTCATACGTAAGTGCTAAATATTAACAGTGAGGTCGATAATCCTTCACTAATTTCACTTCGACACAGGAACCTTCTTTTTGCTGGTCCAAACTTGATAGATATTCTATCTATTCTTGTCAATCGAGTTCTTCCAGCATTTCTTATAAACAATTAATGAATACGTAACCATAATAAATGTTACGCCAGAAGCACTTCTCAAACATTAAATTTGATTACACGGATAGAAGTTGTTACAGTTCATATATCTAGTGATCCATTATGAAATGGATACATATGTTATTTTTGTCATTTGAGTTCTTCCAGCATGTCTTACAAATAATTCTTGAATCAAAATAGTTTTTCACTTCACTAATTCCACTTCGTCACAGGAACCTTCTTTTTGCTGGTCTAAACTTGAGACATCCAGCCCATTTTAAGTACCTAAACTTAATAATTTTGTAATTGTACAAAATTATTAAGTTAAATTACATTTTACAAAATGTTTATTTTTATTTTATTGATAGATATAAAAAAAACTGAATACTTATGTAATAAAGTTCGGTTAGCCATGTTTATGTTATTGTAATCTATTATTAATAAAAACTCGACTTATCGACTTAATTATATTTCACTGTTATAATTAAAATATCTAATTAGATTAAATAGTTAATACTACTTTTTATAATATTTAATTAGAAACTGTTAACTAAACACGTTGATTATTTTATGATTGTATGTTCTATTCTATTCTATTTGTGGTTAGTGGCACCAGATATCTGTACGGCCATCAACAGGCGGGCATGCTGCGCATGCGTGAAGCGTGGCGAAAGGTTTGAATGTGTGGCTGCGAGCTAGTCCCGAAGTCCTGTCCTGCAACAGAGAAAAAGAAAGGGTAGCGACCCTAAGGCCACCCCCGTTGGGCCCGGGGAGAGCCGAAGCTCTGGTCGGGCCCAGGGGGGCGACTTCTCAGGGACGCGAGGGGATAAGCCCTCGTTCTCTCGTTAAAGAGAATCAGCCGAATGCAAGAGGAATGGAATATTCTCGCTGATGCAGGAGGGCTCGAGAACTCGAGAAGGGGAGGCAGGCTGTATGATAAGAAAGCAAAAAAACAAAAAGAGATTAAAATTGATTAAGGACGGATATCGCAATCGGAGAGAAAGCGGAGAAGAGGCTCAATGAAATCTGAGCGAGGGTTGTGGAGAAAAAAGGAAATAGTAAATGGGGGAAAGAGTTTGAATTTAGCTAGAGACGAAAAGAGGCGCTGTCGTTGTGGGTCGAAGCGGTTACAGGCCCAGAAGATGTAATTAAGGTCTTCTACATCTTCGTTGCAGGGGCATAGAGGGGAGTCGACGATGTTTTTGCTGTAAAGGCTGAAGGCTAGACTGTAATGATTACTGCGCATGCGGCAGAGCGAGGTGATAGAGGAAAGGTCGAGATGAGTCGAGAAAAACCAGGGTTTGGGGGAGTCGAGGCGGTAGATTTCAAAGTATTCGCGGCCTGTGTTTGGTCTGTAATGATCCAGAAATTTTCTTGATTCCGTTTGAATAAGGGTGTTGCAAAGAGGGAAGAGATCAGAGTAAGGCAGGGGGTAAGGCAGGAGAGAGCCAGAACCTGAGGCCTGTTTGGCGAGGGAGTCAGCTCTCTCGTACCCCGGAATGCCAAGGTGGCTTGGAACCCAGATGAGGTGGGCGGACAGGCCTTTATCGGAAATGCGCTCGAGTAGGTGTTTGATCCTGAATATGGCGACGATGGAGGAATCAACGTACACTTTAGGATTAGAAATGGCGTTAATGGTGCTAAGAGAGTCGGTGAAGATGGTGGAGTTCGAGATGTTGTTTTCCACGATGTATTCGAGAGTTAATTGAATTGCGAACGCTTCCGCCGAGGCGATGGAAGCGCGAGATAGAATGCGAAAGAGAAGGTCGAGCTTGAGGTCCGGCGAGAAGATACCTATGCCTACGTAAGAACCATCGGAAGTTTTGGAGCCGTCGGTGTAGAAGGTGGTGGTGTTGGAGAGAAGAGTGCTGAACGCGTGATTAAAGGCAGAGGGTGGGTGGGTTGAGCGTTGGATGATGTGACCGGTGTTTATGTCTGTGCTGGGAGCAAGAATTTGGGATTCAAGAGAGAACGTGAAGCAGGGGAGTACGCCGGAAGAATAAATGGATGGTCTCATGTGCTTGAGGCGAGCAAAAGCTCGCAGGACCGGAAGCTCGAAGAGATTGAGAATATTTTTAGATTTGAGAAGAGTGAACAGAGATTCGATGGCTTCGATAACTGGGTTGTTGTTGGTCGCGAAGCCTCTCAGGATGAACCTGAAGGCGAGTTTTTTTAGGCGAAGGTGGATTGGGAGTTCGCAGGATTCTGCGTAAACGACGCGATTGGGGGTGGAGCGCCGAAGGCCTAGGCAGGCTCTAAGAGCGAAGCGTTGAGTGACCGCGAGTTTTTCTCGGACATTGTGGTCGCTTGGAAGGAAGACAAAGGAAGCGTAGTCTATAGAGCCTAGGACGAACGCCTTGTAGATCTGGATGAGGGAGCGGGGGTGGCCGCCCCACCAGGTATCACAAAGCGAACGGATCAGGTTGACATGAGGGGTGCATTTGTGAAGAAGGTGGTTGAAATGTGGGGTCCAAGAAAGCTAAACTTCGTTTGATCGTGAAACATCGTCTGCATTTGCGCAGCATGTATATAAGTATATACCTATATATGATGCATGATGATCTATATAATACAGAAGTACGTAGTACTGACGTAACCGGAATTACATTAATTGTTCAGTGTTCTCTCTCGAGAAGAATTGACCAGCCCGAACTTTCACTTTACAATAACTTTTGATAGACGCTATTATGCAAAATATGACCCTGATGTGATTTTGTAAGTTTTGTCGAAAGCTTTCATATAATATAAGTGCTAATACGTACGAAACAATGCTCTTAATGCCGAGAAAACCGTACGCCAAGGTTCCAATAGGGCAGATTTAATAAATACAGTGGCTCGAAGAGATGCGTAATTGTTCTTATTGATTATTCATTAAGCTCGAGCGATAGATTCATACATTACATATGATGATAATATTACCATCTAAATATATGGAAAAACATTTGCAGCGAATACCTGAAGAGCTTACTTCAGAATTTATAAGAATTGATTTTCTAAATCAATATTTATTACCAGAAGGTAATTTTAAATTAAAAAAAGCTATTGACCAACAAAAAGAAAAAATGGGATATTTTTGTCGAAAGTGTGCAAAAATTCCTATAGATTCATGTATCGAGTGCAGTGTTTGTCTTAAATGGGTTCATACTAGAGGTGACAGAATGAAAATCACAAAATCTATGACAGCAGCTGATTACAATTATTTTTGCAAATCCTGTACATTTCGGAAGTAAAAAATTCCTAAACTTTTCAACGTATTTTCTTATCTTACTTCATTTAAATTAATGTTTTACTAAATATTATATTAGAAATTACTTTTGTGTAATTAAAATTTTGATTGTATCAGTATAATTTTGAATTTAATAAAATTTTGAGTATTCATACCACCCATTTGAATTTACTATCCTATTGGGAAAAGCTACAACTAAAAGCACTGTCATCCAGATGTCTGGTCGACATCTTGAGGGATGGGTTATTATTTAAATAATAGATAACATCTTTTTATATTTATATATAATGCATAAAATCTTGTTTAATGCTTAAACTTTTTCACGTATAATATTTAGTTAGTAAGGTTTTGTACGAGAAATTTTTCCAGAAAATTAAAAAAAAATGGTTCTGCTACTCTACTTGGCTCGTGAGGTGCTGCCGCCTTGTAGCAGTCTCCACATATGTTTACTACATAGACTTGCAAACATACATGCATAACCTCTATCTTATACTCTAGTTGTATTTGTATTGAAAAGGTTTCATACAAAACAAGTTCCCGTACAAACATAAAAATATTACAGTAACGTAAAAATTTCGAGGAGGGTACAACAAATGTACCCACACAGCATGAAATATTTCTGAAATATTTCAGAAATATTCGTATGTCCGCGTTTTAAATATTATCGAAATATTACAAATCAATAATGCACAAGTAATGTTTTAGAAACATTTCAGAAATATTTCTTGTCTTGAAGGAATGGCCGAAACATGACAAGAAATATTTCTGAAATATTTTTAGAACCTTTCATGAAAGATTTCAAGTAATATTTTCGGAGTATTCCAGAAATATTTCTTATCCTGATCACCTTAATCTTTAACAGACTCATTCAGTCAGTGTACTCCACCGCGAATAGTCGTCTCTCAACGATCTATCTCCTCAGCAAACTTGCTCGGTAACACAAGGTGTACGCGAAACTTCCCGGCGCGCTTGGTCCCGTGCTATTGGACTAAAAACCTAGGCACAAAAAAGTAAGAATTCACCCCGACGTGACACCGTCATTCCTTCAAGACAAGAAATTTTTTTGAAATATTTCAAAAATATTACTTCAAATCTTTCATAAAAGGTTCAAAACATATTTTAGAAATATTCCTTGACTTGAAGGAATGACTGGATTAAGACATGAAATATTTTTGAAATGTTTCTAAAATATTACTAGAAATCTTTCATGAAAAGTTCCAGAAATATTTCAGAATTATTTCTTGTCTTGAAGAAATGGTCGGATCAGGGCGTAAAATATTCCTGAAATGTTTCTGGAACCTTTCATGAAAGGTTTTAAGTAATATTTTAAAAACATTTCAGAAATATTCCATTTCCTGATGCCGTTGTCACGTCTCGCGCACATTCAAAGTCTTGCCCCTGAAAATACCTACCCGATACACTTACCGAAGCGCCTATTGTATACCTCACCACCCTACAGCCAGACTAACCTAAAGTACCAATGCACAAATAACACCATTCCCCTCCCCCCTTTTCTCCTATAATTCCCGTCAGATATATATATGTAAAAATGTATATATATGTATATGTATACACATACATACGCATTAAAACCCAATAAAATCCACACCCTTTACCTAAAAATCGACCAAGTAAGCAATAGACTTTGCACGTGAAGAAGCGACGCATACATCCCTACAGTATTTATATACTACAATATTCTCTACAATGTAATCCTTATTCTAATTAATTATAATTATGAAATGGTGTATATCAAACAATAATATTTCCTAGTTACACGCGGTACAAATTAGCATATGTCTAGACATCCAACCAATAGAAAATTCATACAACCACGTGGAGATAAGCCAAAAGGGGGGCGGAAACCGACGCTACACCAAATGATCGCACAAATCAACGCAATAAAATAGTTAACTACAATTCTCTAAAGGAATAAAGATACCCACGACAAAACATACACACATACACCATGTCGCTGAACATCGCTTATGTTAACTTAACTAACTTTACACTAATCTAGCAATAAACTTAAGTTTTACTTTTATATACTTTACGAAACAATTATATCCTACTAAATAATCTTCGAGAATAATTTTTATACCAAAATAAGTTAAAATTATACACTGTAAAACCGTAAAAAGAATCTGAATAAACAAAATTCGAGAAACTCAAGGGAGAGGAAAAAGGACACGAACACCTCTCCCCTTCACGGTATCTGGGGAGATAAGGGCCGCCACGGATATAAAAAGCCGCGGAAAACAGGGCTCGAGGCTCACTCTCGTTGACAAGCTCTTCGCTGCAACACGAGTCATTTTTCCTTGCCCTTTGGTTTCTCTGATTTTAAACCCCAAAAGTAAGTCTACTTCTTTCACTACCTCCTAGTGCGTATATATTTCTCGCCCTCGAAGGTGGATTATTGCGCTTCCTATATCTCATACACACGTATATATTTCTCGCCCTCATAGGTGGATTACTGCGTGCGTTCCTCCTAGTAGCTTATTCACTGCCTCCTAGTGCGTATGTATTTCTCGCCCTCGAAGGTGGATTATTGCGCTTCCTATATCTCATACACACGTATATATTTCTCGCCCTCGTAGGTGGATTACTGCGTGCGTTCCTCCTAGTAGCTTATTCACTGCCTCCTAGTGCGTATATATTTCTCGCCCTCGTAGGTGGATTATTGCGCTTCCTATACCTCATACACACGTATATATTTCTCGCCCTTGTAGGTGGATTATTGCGCTTCCTATACCTCATACACACGTATATATTTCTCGCCCTTGTAGGTGGATTATTGCGTGCGTTCCTCCTAGTAGCTTATTCACTGCCTCCTAGTGTGTATATATTTCTCGCCCTCGAGGGCGGATTATTGCATGCTGTCCTCGAGTTTTACCCGCCCGTTTGCCAATCTACACGCAATCCTCATCTCTTAGTTACTACACGCGCGTATATGCGTCCATATATACACGCACATATATATATATATATAGTACTCGCCTTACCGTCAAACCATTACGCGTATCTTTTTCTTCCCTACCTACGGATATACATCGAGCAACCGACGTATTTCATCTCCGAATGCCGATACACACTGATATATTAATGGCCAGAGATAAACGCCTAAGTAGATAGGCTATAGGCATAATGGAACATAGGCGTTCTGGAACAATGGATCCCCTCTCTTTTCTGTTCCAGTACGCCTACAGTATACTGAAACAGTGGATCCCCTCCCTTGCTGTTCGAGTATACGTACGGGTTCTGGCACGTACTGCCCCACTCTCTGGGTCCCCTCTCTCTCTCAAAGTCAAAACCCGTAAGAAGAGAGGGGACTTGCTCGCCCCTCTCTTTTGTTCCAGTATACCTATAGCATTTGATAGGCTGATCCCTCTCTCTCTGTGGAGCAGTATAGAAGCAATGGGAGGCGCGAGAAAATACTCTATTGCGTCTATGCACAATGTACTGCGCTAACATCTCAGGAAAAAGTAAGAATACAAAGAGCGCGTGCACTTTCTGCGGAAAATCTCTCTTACGCTGTGAAACGATATATCTATTTTGAATACGCGCAAGGTTACCTGCTGAGTTACCCCTGGCAGAAAAAATATGTATATGAAAACCACGCACACTTTCTTTCTCTCTCTGTGGAAAATGTCTCTACACTGCGCGAGAATATATGTATTTTGACTACGCGCAAGGTTACCTGCAGGGCTATTCTTGCAGGAAAAATATGTATACATAAGTCGCGCGCACTTTCTTTCTCTCTCTGTGGAAAATGTCTCTACACTGCGCGAGAATATATGTATTTTGACTACGCGCAAGGTTACCTGCAGGGCTATTCTCGCAGGAAAAATATGTATACACAGGTCGCGCGCACTTTCTTTCTCTCTCTGCGGAAAGCATCTCTACACTGCGTGAGAATATATCTAATTTTGAATACGCGCAAGGTACCTGCAGGGCTATTCTCGCAGGAAAAATATGTATACACAGGTCGCGCGCACTTTCTTTCTCTCTCTGCGGAAAGCATCTCTACACTGCGTGAGAATATATCTAATTTTGAATACGCGCAAGGTTACCTGCAGGGCTATTCTCGCAGGAAAAATATGTATACATAAGTCGCGCGCACTTTCTTTCTCTCTCTGTGGAAAATGTCTCTACACTGCGCGAGAATATATGTATTTTGAATACGCGCAAGGTTACCTGCAGGGCTATTCTTGCAGGAAAAATATGTATACACAGGTCGCGCGCATTTTCTTTCTCTCTCTGTGGAAAATGTCTCTACACTGCGCGAGAATATATGTATTTTGACTACGCGCAAGGTTACCTGCAGGGCTATTCTCGCAGGAAAAATATGTATACATAAGTCGCGCGCACTTTCTTTCTGTCTCTGTGGAAAATGTCTCTACACTGCGTGAGAATATATCTAATTTTGAATACGCGCAAGGTACCTGCAGGGCTATTCTCGCAGGAAAAATATGTATACATAAGTCGCGCGCACTTCTTTCTCTCTCTGTGGAAAATGTCTCTACACTGCGCGAGAATATATGTATTTTGACTACGCGCAAGGTTACCTGCAGGGCTATTCTTGCAGGAAAAATATGTATACACAGGTCGCGCGCATTTTCTTTCTCTCTCTGCGGAAAGCATCTCTACACTGCGTGAGAATATATCTAATTTTGAATACGCGCAAGGTACCTGCAGGGCTATTCTCGCAGGAAAAATATGTATACATAAGTCGCGCGCACTTTCTTTCTCTCTCTGTGGAAAATGTCTCTACACTGCGCGAGAATATATGTATTTGACTACGCGCAAGGTTACCTGCAGGGCTATTCTTGCAGGAAAAATATGTATACATAAGTCGCGCGCACTTTCTTTCTCTCTCTGTGGAAAATGTCTCTACACTGCGCGAGAATATATCTAATTTTTGAATACGCGCAAGGTACCCTGCAGGGCTATTCTCGCAGGAAAAATATGTATACACAGGTCGCGCGCATTTTCTTTCTCTCTCTGCGGAAAGCATCTCTACACTGCGTGAGAATATATCTAATTTTGAATACGCGCAAGGTTACCTGCTGGACTATTCTCGCAGGAAAAATATGTATACATAGATCGCGAGCATTTTCTTTCTCTCTCTCTCTCTCTCTCTGTGGAAAGTCTCCCTGTGTTGTGTGAAAAATATCTATTGGGATATACATGCAAGATGATTACATGCTGCGCTCGCATAGAAAATCTTGTGAAGAGACACGAAGGCGAGGGAGGAGTTTCTTATTTTTTGGCGAGATTTCTATGATTTTGGAAGGAGAAATTTTCCACCAATCGTAAGTTTTCCAAAATTTTCTCACGAGTCCGAGTGGAAAGGGCAAGAAGGGCTTCGGAAATAAATAGCCTGGTTCGACTGTGTTC